>QKYT01001358.1:0-14652 GCA_003550305.1 Glomus cerebriforme | reverse complement strand
TATAATGGTGAAGGAACAGAAAAGAATTTAACAAAAGCCTTTTATTGGTATCAAAAAGCAGCAGAATATGGTTGTAAAAATGCAATGTATAATTTGGCCATATGTTATTGTAATGGTTATGGAACAGAAAAGAATTTAGAGAAAGTCTCTTATTGGCTTCAAAAGATTTTAGAGAAAGACTTTTATTTTCTTCAAAAGATGGCAGAAAATGGTATTGAACATGCAATGTNTATTATAGCCAAATGTTATGGCAATGGTTTTGGAATAGAAAAGAACTTAGAAAAAGCTTTTTATTGGTACCAAAAAACAGCAGAATATGGTAATATGGATGATGCAATGTTTAATTTAGCCAAATATTATGGCAATGGCTTTGGAACAGAAAAGAATTTAGAGAAAGCCTTTTATTGGTTTCAAAAAGCAGCAGAACATGATAACGAAAAGGCAATAAATAGTTTAGTTTTGTTTTATTATAATGGCTTTGGAACAGAAAAGAATTTGGAGGAAGCCTTTTATTGGCTTCAAAAGATGGCAGACAATGGTAATGATATTGCAATGGGTCTTATATCTGTATGTTATAAATATGGTACTGGAACAGAAAAGAATTTAGAAAAAGCCTTTTATTGGTGTCAAAAAGCAGCAAATTATTATAATATAGAATCAATGCGTCTTTTAGCCAAATATTATTACAAAGGTGAAGGAATTGAAAAGAATTTAGAAGAAGCCTTTTATTGGTTTCAAAAAGCAGCAGAGATGGATCATATTGATTCACAATTTATTTTAACAACATTTTATTTTTTTGGTAAAGAAACAGAAAGGGATCTAGAAAAAGCCTTTTATTGGTGTCAAAGACCAGCAGAAATGGATCATATTAAGGCGCAAGTTATGTTATCAATATTTTATTTATTTGGCATGGGAACAGAATGTGATTTAGAAAAAGCATTTTATTGGTGTCAAAAAGCAGCAAAACATGGTGATGATTATGCAATTGAAAGTTTAGTCACTTATTACAAATATGGTATTGGAACAGAAAAGAATTTAGAAAAAGCTTTTTATTGGTATTACAAAGGAAAAGAAAATAACATTAATTATTTTAATAATGATGAATTATGTAAAGAATGCAAACAATCACATATTGATTATAATTGGTGTCAACAATGCAATACTATACGATTTCAATTAGATTTTTCAAAGTGGACTAGTAAAAATGAAGTTATTGATAAATTCATTCAAGAAGCACAATTAAATGCTAAAAATAGTTATGAAGTTTTAGAATGGATACCATATAATAAATTGAAAAATATTATTTATCATGATAAAGGAGGATTCAGTGAAATTCGTAAGGCCATCTGGTTAGAAGGACCTATTGATAGTTGGGATTCTGATAAACAACAGTGGAATAGGTGGAACTCCCAAATAGGTTATGAAGTTATTCTTAAAAATCTTAATAACTCGTCAAGTTTAAATGATAAATTTTTAAGTGAGGTATGATATTTATTTTCAATAATAAATTTGTTTATTCTTTTCATTAAAAATTATTAATTTTAATTATTTATATAGTTGAAATATCATTACAATTGTCAGAAAAAATCATTCTCAAAATTCATTCGATATTTTGGAATTACTCAAGACCCGAATAATTTGAATTATATGATGGTAATGAGTTATGCAAAAGATGGAAGTTTAAGGAAATGTTTATCTAATATAGTTAAACTTGAATGGCAACACAAATTACTATTATTAAAAAATATTATTTTGGGACTTAAGGTAATACATGAATCAGGTCTTGCTCATTGTGATCTTCATGACGGTAATATTTTGATATCAGATTTATCAGATAATTATGAAGCATATATTATTGATTTAGGATTATGTAAACCTATTAGCGATTTACAAAATTCTATTGATAGTAATTATGGAGTTTTGCCTTATATAGCGCCTGAAGTATTAAGAAATAAACCTTATACTCTGGCAAGTGATATCTATAGTTTTTCAATGATAATGTGGGAATTTACATCAGGTATTCCTCCGTTTAATAATAGAGTATATGATCATGAACTTACTTTGAGAATTTGCAAAGGGGAACGTCCTGAAATTATAAAACATACTCCAGATCGTTATATAGATTTGATGAAAAAATGTTGGGATTCAGAGCCTTCTAAGAGACCAACTATTATAGATCTTGAAAATATCATATCTAAATGGCTCAAATCTATTAAACTTTATAGTAATTTTGATCATGGGAAAGAAAGTGGACAAGAGCTTAGTGATAACATTGATTGTCAGAGAATATATGATATATGTGAATTTATTGTTTTAAAACACGAATCAGTAAATATTAAACAATTTAATCCACAAGTATATATGTCTCAATTATATAAGTCTCAATTACTTACTGAAAATTTCCGTCAAAATTCTGACTGTTCAGATTGTGCAATTTAAGATTAAATACAAATAGTATTATTTTAGGGTTTATTGGTTTGAAAATTGAAATATATTTTAATAAAGTTTTTGTATAAATTGATCAAAGTTTAAGGTTTAATAATATTAAAGTACGTAATTATGAATTTATGTAATAAGTATCAAAGAAACTCCATAGTAAAATTTGCATGAATTTTTATAATTCTAACCATTAAGAAACAATCAAAAGTTATTTCATAAATTTAAGAAAACATTCTTTTTCATAAATTGCGCAAAAATACCATTCTAGATCTTTCACATAAATTTGGAAGAATCAATATCGTTGGGATTTACTATTCATACTAAAAAAAAATTATTGTGAATAATTTTATTTTCTAAATCGATAAAAAAATTTTTTGGTGAGAACTAGAATTCTTTTATTAAAAAGTGTTTAATTTGTTTGATTATTTTTTTTTTACATTTAATTTTCTTCTTGATTTCCCTTGCGTTACAATTAGTAAATAATATTACCTTCCTAAGTAAATTGGTTTAAAAATTCTCTATCAGGCAAACAAATTCTTTATTAATTTTTATATAGTAAAAAAAAAAAGAAAAAAAGAAATCAGTCTAGAATGAAACGAAAAATTCTTACTAGTTCATAAATATAAAAGAGAAATTTTTGTCGTTCAGAATCCAATATTTGAACTTTTTTATCTTGTGTGTTAAGCGATAATCATTGCAACTTTATTAACTTAATTTTTTCGTTAAATTATTAATAATATTTCAAAAGAACTTTATCATTGTTTAATTAAAAGAAAAATTAAATTACGACTTTTATTTAAATTATCATGCACTCATAAAAAAATATCGTGATAATGATTATCAGTATAAAAGGTATTCGAAAGCAAAGAAATTAGAAAATTTATTGAAGTAATATTCCTAAACAAACGTAAATTTTAAATGAGAATATGCTTTAATATTAAATTTTTATTGAACAAAAAAAAGATGGTTTTTTTTCGCTCGCGACAAACTATCGCGTTTTGATTTACTATTATTTACTATGATTACCATCAAAAGTCAAGTTCCTTTAACATACACATTAATGAATGTATCCGAAGTGACCTTTAAGAGATAAGGACAGACTGGTACACTGTTAGAAGCAATATAATTTTCTTTTGGAATCATGTTTATCCTAAACATTTCTGCACTGCTTGTAATTGTGCTTTGAACTTTTGATTTTGTGTACTTAAACTTTCTTGTGAATCTTGTAATAAGGCTTCCAAAATCTGGATACGTTCATTACGGATGAGAACTTTTCGCTCTACAATAGCAACTTCTTTTTTAAGTGTTGAATTTTGTCCAACCAGTTGACTTTTTTTGTCGTACTTTATTATTGCTATATTGTTCTCTTGTTCATCAAATTAGATTTCAAGTTCTACAACTTTTTCACAGCAATTATGCAAATCACACATAAGAGTTTTCTTAATAATATTAAAATCTGCTAATTGTTGTGCCAATGTCTTGTGGATACGTTCCAGATCTTTTTTTTTTCTGCAACAATCTTTTGTTCTCCAGATTTAGTTTCTTTGTCATTGATAACGGTCTGTAATTCTTCATTAATTTTCTTCAAATCGACAAGACCATTATTAAGTTTATGTAATTCTTTATTCTTTTTTTTCTAATTCTTGTTTTAATTATCAATTTCTTTTGTTGAACTTATTTGGCGTCAAACTGTATTTCCAATTTACCTCTCAATTTTACTGTTTCTCCAACAATTGTCTTATCCAATAATTCCTCATATTCAAGTTCTATTTTTCTAGTCAAATGTTCATTCTCATAATTTAATTTACTAATTGTTTGTTTATATTGTGAAATTAAATTCTTCGAATCAGACAATTCACATTGTATGTCTTTTATTATACTGTTATCATGACATATTTTTTCAAATTTAAGTAATGTATCCTTAATTTGTTCTTTTTTTGAAGCTCAGCTGGCATGACAGTCATTTTTCTCGCTTTTTTTGCTCTTTATAAACTTTCTTCTGAGAAAGTCTGAGTTCGTAAAATTTTATTTTGTTCGCGTTAACATTTTTTAAAAAACACTGCATTGTGAAACAAGATAAATATCCGCCACAATATTTTTATTGTTAAATGTTTTTTTTCTGAAAATCGGGTCCTTGGTTTACGTATATTTGATAAATTGACTAAGAATAGTCAAAATACTATGACACATTACTGCTTCCTCACAATATACATGTTACAATTTTTTAAATAATAATTATATGTTTACTCTTTATTTAATATGAATAAAGAAAATTTAAACAATTTACGTAAATCATACATTGATAAGAAAAAATAATAATATTGCTTAAGTGATAACAGACTAAAAAGATATAAAGGAACTTATATGATAATCCTCCATAAGGTGTACTTATACCCATTTCTTTTCCCAATTTGACACCGAAACCTTCAACTTTAGCTTCTACACCTTCCTTATTAATTGAAAAGCCTGTATCAACATTAAATCCAATATTTGCTTTCAAATTTCCATCATCATAATCAATCAGATCTACACCTGCTTTAAACATTTCTGAAATACCATTATTACTTCAACTTTCTTTTCTACTGTTGCGCTTAGAAATTTAACATCGACATTTTCCTCACGTTCTCTATATAACGTAGCCTTCGAACCGAGATTTACATCTACTTCACCATCCAATCCTACTTTTTTACTTGCTTCTACTTTTAGAAATTCACTATCTGCATCCTTATCATGATTACGTTCGCTATATAATGTTGTGCCGATTTTTGCATTTATTTTTCCACCATCTATTCCAATTTCTCCCCCAATTGAAGCCTCATTTTGAAAACTAGTAACATTATTTTTTTGAATTGATGATTTACTATAGATTTCTCCTTTCATTTCAAAGTTATCAAACTCACCTGAACAACCTAATTCCGATTTATATTTGGAACCATCGTTCATAGTTAAGTTTGTAAGTTAGTTTTTGCATCAACTTTATATTCATTATAATTCTTCGGTTTATATAATGTACAACCTGAACTATTTATTCCAGATGAACCCTTAGATCCAAATGAAGTAAAATCATATACTTGAAATGATGGTTTTAAATTTATTTCTGTTTCTGTTTTAACTGCAAGTCCATCTATTGCACATTTCTTACTTTCCTTATAATTTATTTCAGTTGATACTTTATTGGGCGATTCATATTTTGAAATTTCTTGCTCAAATCTATTAATCCCATTTCTGTATGTATAGTCAGAACTAAACGTTCCAAATGGGCCCTTTAATTCACGAGTTTCTTGTGCAAATATATTTTAGGTTAAGCTGAACACAATAACTTTGGTTTATAAGGTTTATAATCATCATCAGAATCATCAGATGAATCATAAGAAACAATCTTGATTTAAAAATTAGATGTTTAAAGGTAGCCTTGAGTATTTACGATGTCTTTTAATTTTTTTTTAAAAGAGAATATTTTGAATATTTTGAAAGAGATTGAGGTCGTATAAAAAGTATCTGAAGTTGTACAATTCGAAACAAATTTGATTATTAAAGAACAAAACATTCAAAGATAAAAGTGATTAATAGAATCATTTATGATTTATTCTGAAAATATTAAATTGTACAGAGATTTTTTTGAGACAATCAATTTAAGTACTAAATGGGGATATTACCATTGATCCATATAATCCAAAAACTGTCGTAAATCGGATAAATTTTGCTGATATGCATATGCTAAGTACATCTAGGACGTAATAATATTTAGGCTGTATTTTTTTCTTGTCGATGTTGTAGCCCAAACGTAACCATGTCCCGAATCCGACTTGGGATATCCCAAATCAAACTTGGGACAATCCTATGTCCGAAATTTAACCATATCCCAAACAAAACTAGTAAATTTTAAATGTTTAAGACGTCTCAAACTACCATTTAAGACTGGGTTAGTTTGGGACATGGTCAAGTTTCGGATATAAGGTTTTCCCAAGTTTGATTTGGGACATGATAGTGTTTGGGCTACAACATCGATATTTGGTAATAATTAACTTTATTAGATATCTCAAGGAGGCCATTATAAATGTTCAACATTAGTTTCAAAGCGAATGATTAACTTGGGATATCTGATATCCCAAATTAAACTTGGGACGATCCTGTATCCGAAATTTAACCATCAAGCTAGTAAATTTTAAATGTTTGTCTCAAACTACTACACCATCTAAGGCTGGTTAGTTTGGAACATGGAGTTTCGGATATAAGATTTTCCTAAGTTTGATTTGGGACATGGTAGAGTTTGTACAACAACAGACTTAAAGGTTAATGAAAGTGGACGATCATAATGATCAAGTAAAAAAAAAAATTTACTGTAATTATTTGGGGAGAGATTTATATATTTTTACAAGTACACCATGAAAAATTTAAAATTGAGATTTAAAATATTTTCATATTTTTTTAGTAGGATAAAATTTTTCGAATTTCTATTTTGATAAATTCTTTGGTGATTTTTATGATAGTTTATCGAAATAATTGATCGTATATTAAATAAAATTCGATCGAAATAAACATGTATGTGTAAAATCTTTTGTGTTTCTAATAAATATTTATTTAAACTTAAGTCAAATCATTTAATTTGTAACGATATATATAGAACTAGTATATATGATCTAACTTTTATATTATTTAAAAAATATCGTTTTATTTAATGATTATATATAAATTATTTATAACCTAAAATCTGTATGATATTTCGTAAATTGATAATGTGCGACAATTTTTTTATTGGGTATTGAAATTTTGAACTAGGCAAAATAACGATCTTATTGGAACTCTTTCTGAATAATTCAGATAATTAACATCTCATTATTAATCAAATTCTAATATAAATTCTTGTACGTATTAAGATCGGGATGAATTATCTAAATCTTTAAATAAAAATTAATTTTGAAGTTATTTAATTTTACTTTAATATTTATTTATTATAATAGCGGTTATTGTTTGAATTCCTTTCACTGATTACTTGGAATATAAATCAATATATCATATACTACTGCATAGCAGTTCTGCCAAAAAATGAATTAGATAAATATCAAATATTTTTATGTCTTATTAATGTAAATTAAGGTGTGATAGAATAATTTTTGCACACGTTCACGTATTATGGTTGTAAAAATATGTTTGAATTTTATTATTTAATTGAAAGGCATTCTAAAAGAATTTTTTTTTTAATACAATAATTCATAATTAAGTGTAAGGGTATTTTATTGGTCAAACCGATAACAAAATTTGATCTGAAATGATTAATAACTTTTTTTTACATGAATGTCGATAACATTGATAATTTGTTTAAAAACAAATTAATTAAATCCGTCCAATAAAGTCTTCATTATAAATTTTACTAAACTAAAAATAAGAATGGGGATATTTTAATCAAGTATATTTAAAGTTTACAAAAGGTGGAAAATCCTTTGCTTAATATTTTCTTGGAAATTGGTTTGAAAATGGGTTGACTATGAAAAAAAAATGATGAATAAGCGTCACATTTTTCAGTAAAACAAGCTTCTTAAAGAATATAGAGGTAGTAAGTAATTTCATTTCTTTTGTTATTTTATTGTTGGGTAATTTAGGACCCCGAAATATGCATACAGATGTCAGGTCCAACCAAAAAAATTTTACTATTAGTTGTACGCATTTTTTCAGGGCCAGAATTACGGTAATGTCAGTCAGTTACTAAAATAAATAATAAATTTCTGGCTGACATTATCAGAATTTGCCAAAAAAGGAAAGATATACATGATTTTTTTACATGATCGCCATTATGCTATGTATGGGTGGTAAACCCGTGAATACCAGCTTCCCCTTAACTCGCCTTATGGCTTCTTATCTCTGAAATTTCCTATTCGTCATATAAGCTGCAGTCCCATGTAGAGCTGGTTGGTTGTGGTATGCGAAGGAAGAAGCATAGTACACTTCTAATAAGTCCAATATTGGTAGGGCCATTAGTACTTAAAAAAAATACATCAAATTCTTGAGGACGAGTTGAAAAAAATAGCTAAAGAAATGAAAATTAGATATTAAGAAAAAAAGTTGCATCTGATAAGTGCAAATTTTTTAATAATAAGAAAACTTTTAAATTTTATCAATACTATAAGGCCGTTCTAATTTAATTAGTTGATTAATATCCCCCACCCCCATTTTTGTGAAAATTTGTAAGTTAATAAACATATAGTAATAATCAAATTCCTCTCGCCGCTCAATTTTTTCAAAAAATCTGGAACGTTTAAACAATTAACCTATTTTCTTTATTATTCCTAAAATCAGATGATCCCTGAATTTATGGACAAATTTAGGGACACTATTTATAACGCATTTCTGATTTTTGAAACTGCATTACACAATTTTTTTTCCACTTCATATTTCTAGCTTATTAAATATTTGACACTTTAATGGATCTAACATCATTAAAATGTTTTGGAATCATTGTATTACCTAACTTTTCTGATTATGGAGCAAAAATACTGTATTTCAATAATGATATACTTGAACGAATAAAAGATTTTGACCGTTAGAAGTTAATTGAAGAACAAAAATTAATTGATAAACTAATAATAAATGAATAATTAAAAGAATTTATAAAAAATATATATGGTTTATGTGAAGAATGCAAACATCCTAATATTGATTATGATTGGTATCAATCATGTAACGCTAAATATTTTCAACAAAATTTCAAAAATTGGACCAGTGGAAATTCTAATGTTGATAAATTAATCCAAGAATCTCAGCTAATGTAAAAAATATATTTGAAAATTAGAATGGATTGAATATGATAAATTTGAAAATATCAAATATATTACAAATTGAGATTTTGGGTAAGCATATAAAGCATTCTAGAAGGATGGATGTATTTTGTCTTGGAATGTTGATACTAATCAATGGGAGAGAAGTAAAAATAATAGAAATGTTGCTTTAAAAAGTTTAAGTAATTCAAAAGATATAAAATTAGAATTTTTAAATGAGGAAATATTTTTTAACGTCAATACCTCAAATGCAAACTAATTTTTATATTATTGTTAGATAAATTTACACTTGAAAATGAATAATTATATTATTAGATTATATGACATTACGGACGTGATTTACAATTATATAAATTGACAGATTATTTTTAATACAAACTTGAAAATAATAAAATAAGCATGTTTTGCAAGTTTACTTAAGGAAAATAAGTGGGTTATGAATACTGCTTTTGACATTACAACGAATGAACTTTGCTGATCATATCTGAAAATGGATAAATAAATTTTAATGGAAATAAAAAAAATCAAATAAATCAAAAACTAAGTTCATGACTTCATTTTATCTCTAAGTAAACTTGCAGAGCAGTCCAAAATACACCTACTTTAAGTAGTTTGAAAAGTTATATATACAAGATAAAGTTTTAGTTGAAAAAAATGATTATTAAGTCACGAGTAATTTTATAATAGTAATGCAATGTGCAGAAAATGGTAATTTAAGACAAACTTTAAACAGAGATTTCAATTGGGCAAAATTTGATATTTTAAATAATATTGCATTTGTTCTTAATGGTATTCATGAAAAAGGATATACTCATCAGGACTTTTCATAGTGGTAATATATTAAATTCTTTTATGCTTAACAGTAATTTATTGATTATGGATTTAGGATTAATATGAAACCAGCAAATGAAAAATCAGAAAGCAAATAAAAGAGTATACGGAGTATTGCCATATGTAGCACCTGAAGTAATAAAAGGAAAGAATATACATAATAATTTACTTAACCAAAAAATGCAGATGGCATGGAAGAATATTCAGGTAATTAAAATTTATTTTATTATATTTTTTTTTTATTTATTTTTTACATTTATAGTATCTGTAGAACTTATTGATTTTACTAAACTTAATACTAATCATCAAGGTAAAATTTAAATGATTTAAAAATATTAATAGAGTAATGGGAGTTTATTTTTATTCGATCATCTACAGTGTCAATAGTTTTCTGCTCATTAATGGTATAACAATATAATATTCATTTTCTTTAAAATATTGTCAATTCATTAAATGTATACATATAAATTTTATTGTGTGGCTTAAATGTATTCTTTATGATTTCATATTTTTTGGGCTTTTGAAATCATATAATTGTTTCGAAAAATTTTTTTATATGATTTTGTGAAATATAACATATAACAAACCGCAACAGTAAACTGCGAATTATAATTTCCATTTTTCGTGGATTTTAGAAACATTTGAATGCTTATTCTTCATTCTTGATTAGTGACATTATAATCAGTATATGTATATGATTTATTTATTTATTTTAAAAAGAACTCTTATCAGAATCGGAGATAATCTTTAAAAAGTTTAATCTATTATATCTTAAAATGGGTTAAATATGTTTATTTAAATGAGAGTATGCTTTATAATCAATTTTTATTGGACAACAAAAAAAAAAGGACGAATTTTTTTTGCTTGCCATTTTGATTTGCTATGATTATTGTCAAATGTTTAGAAAGCCAAGTTCCTTTATCATACACATTAATGAATGTATCCGAAGTGACCTTTAAGAGATAAGGACAGACTGGTACACTGCCTCCGCCACCTAAATTCATGTTAGAAGCAATATAATTTACTTTTGAATCATGTTTATCCTAAACATTTCTGCACTGCTTGTAATTGTGCTTCGAACTTTTGATTTTGTGTACATAAACTTTCTTGTGCATCTTGTAATAAGGCTTCCAAAACCTGGATACGCTCATTACGGATGAGAACTTTTCGCTCTGCAATGGCAACTTCTTTTTTAAGTGTTGAATTTTGTCCAACAAGTTGATTCTGTATATTTGTAAGTTGTTCTAGATTCTTTTCTAAGAATGCCATCTTTTTTTGTTGTACCTTATTATTGCTATTGCATATAACTTTGTTATATTGTTCTCTTGTTTCATCTAATGAGATTTCAAGTTCTACAACTTTTTCACAGCAATTATGCAAATCACACATAAGAGCTTTCTTAATAATATTAAAATCTGCTAATTGTTGTGCCATTGTCTTGCGGATACGTTCCAGATCTTTTTCTTTTTCTGCAACATTCTTTTGTTCTCCTCCAGATTTAATTTCTTTGTCATTGATAACAGTCTGTAATTCTTCATTAATTTTCTTCAAATCGACCAGACCATTATTAAGTTTATGTAATTCTTTATTCTTTTTTTCTAATTCTTGTTTTAGTTCATCAATTTCTTTTTGTTGAACTTTTTTGGCGTCAAACTGTGATTCCAATTTTCCTCTCAATTTTGCTATTGTCTCAATTATATTAATGTTGTTATTTACTGTTTCTCCGACAATTGTCTTATCCAATAATTCCTCATATTCAAGTTCAAGTGTAGTTGAACGAATTTCAAGTTCATCTATTTTTTTAGTCAAATGTTCATTCTCATGATTTAATTTACTAATTGTTTGTTCATGTTGTGAAATTAAATTTTTTGAATTAGACAATCCACATTGTATGTCTTTCATTATAGATGGAGAGCTGTTATCATGGAATATTTTTTCAAATTTAAGTAATGAATCCTCAATTTGTTGTTCTTTTTTTGATATAACACCTGATGAATCAAGCTCAGCAAGCATAACAGCCATTTTTTCTTGCTTTTTTTGCTCTTTATAAACTTTCTTGTGAGAAAGTCTGAGCTCTGAAAGTGTTTTCTTAAGTAATTCTAATTCAGAAGATAGTTCAGAGTTATCCTCACGCAAACTGTCCATTGTAATAGCATCTTCTTTATTTTCATAAATGACTTTTTCTAACTGTACTTTAAGCTCATTAAGCCTAGATTCCATCTGTTTATTTTCCTGTATAATTGTATCTTCTTGTAACTTATAGAAAACATTTTCATGTTTCATTTCATCTAATAATTTCTCTTGACTTATCAATACCTCTTTTTTAGTAATTTGGTCTGTAAGCTCATTTTCTTGCTTTAAGAATTCTTCTTGGTCATATTTCTCTAAAATTGTTGCAGAAGTGCCTGATTGAGAATCTATATCTTTCTTTACAGCTTTTATTGCAAAATTATCTGAAGTAGATGAAGTAACTTTATCCATAGAAGCCCATTTTTCTTTTGGAACTGTATTACCAGCACGCCAAATATCAACTTCACTCTCAAGAGCTAAAATATATTGTTGGAAACAAATAGCTTCATTTTTAGCTTTTTCAAGAAGTGTTTTAAGTTCAACTAAATTAAATTCAGCATTAATTCTGGCTTTATTCTTTATACTCTTTACTCTCATACCAAATTTTAATGTACTTAATGTTTCAGTTTCATTGAATGATGATGGAGAACAATTTATAATTAAAATCGTTCTAGAGTTACCACCAAGAGATTCTTGTAAAATTCTAGTAAGCTTACTATCACGATATGGAATATGTGTTGACTTTCCATCTATTAAAGCATTAATTACTATACCTAAAGCTGATAAAGATTTATTAATCTTTTTTGCTTCTTCTAAAATTTGACCAGAAGCACCAGTTTTACTAACATTTTCAAAACCTGCTAAATCAACAAGTGATAATTTACTATTTTTTATACTACCATCATTGAGATTCTTTTGATTTATAGTAATAACAAAGATAGAATGTGAACGAGAACTTTCAGCATTCATGTTTGTATATGCTACAATACGGGAATTACCACCACATTTCATTACATCATAAACTTTTTGTGTAGAATTAACATATACTTCTAAAAGATCCTTAACATATACACCCCTATTCTTTTCTTCATGAATAGAAAGATTATCATTTTGAGGATTAAGTAAGTCACGAATTTTTTCCATATAAATTTCCATATAAGAGACTTTTACAGTAAATTCTATTGTGGATGGAGAGGAAGTAATTTTATCAAATATTTGTTCTAAAATACGAGGAATAAGACCTTTTAATTCTTCATTATCTATATCTCCCATCATAGTATATGTTTTACCAGAACCTGTTTGACCATAGGCAAATACAGTTCCATTATAACCTTCAATAACATCATCAACAATTGGTTTTATGGATTCATCAAAAAATAATTTCTGTTGTGTTTCTGGTCGAAAGATTTGATCAAATGTGAAACTTTCTTGTGATTCTTTACCTTCTAAATGACATGAGTTGGAATTATTATCATAGTCGATGATAGAAACACCACCTTCCTTTATTTCATAAGAATTTTGTGGTCTAAAACGACAAACTACTCTAATATTATTTTTGTTAAAATCGCCCATTATTGATATTAAAATTAATATTTATTATAAGTGGGAACCCTTCTATATAATACATTATATAGATTTATTTATTACATATTTATAATATTTATGATATTTTAATTATAATGATAAAAAATGAATCACTTTAATTAAAATGACTAAGATTTACATATCATTTTTAATTTTATATGACTTATTCTTAATAATGTTAACCATTTTTAAATTATTAGCATAAACCGTTACTAATATTTATGATTAGGTCAACTGATATACATACATAACTAATATAAAGAACAATGGATGAGCCAAAATAACTCATGTTTTAATCACAGAAATCAAACTATTGTAAACTGTGAAGTATAATAATTATTCACGAAATTAATAAGGAAAATTAGTGATGTTAAGTAAAATTTATTTATTTGTTTTACTATTGTATAGGAGAACTATATTTTAGCAATTTGTAATTACAACAATTATGATAAACCGATGAAAATTATCTTGTATTAAATGTTGATAATGAGGCAAGATAAAAATTATTTGGTAGGTCGATTATATTTGCGAATTAATCATTTCAGGCTTAGCTCAATTTTGAAAAGTTAAATAAAATAAATATATATATTTTTTTTAAAATTTATATTTAAAAAATATTTCATATTTTTTTTTTTAGTAGGATAAAAATTTCTCGAATTTATATTTTGATAAAATTCTTAAATATATCGTGATTTTTACGAACTAATTGATCGCATTTTAATTAAATTAAACATGTATGTTAACACCATATACAGATTTTATGGTGATTTTTTTCTATAGTAGGCAAAAATCATGGTTGATCCTTTTGTTTTTGACCAGNTTTTCGTCAAATTTCTCTATTCCGCATTTGATAATCACCCACATGCAGGGTTGCCGTGGATACCAAAAAAATTGCCTTTTTCGTAAAAAATGGTTCATTTAATCTTTATATATTATTAGTTCATGATCAAGAACG
>QKYT01001356.1:0-14724 GCA_003550305.1 Glomus cerebriforme | reverse complement strand
CCAAAAGTCACATTTGTAATTTTTGGAAATCTTCGTTTATCGAAACGTTCATTCAATAAAAAGAAACATTGCAGAGAAAGTTAGTTTCAACTTTATTAATTAAGAAAATGATTAAGAAAGAGAATTTTGGGAAGAACCTCACCATAAATATTAGTGTTTAAGAAAGAAGAAAAGAGAAACTGATCGAGAGCATTTTTATAAACTTTAGAGTAACACAAAAGTCAATGAGTCATGAGGACATCTGAACATACATGATTAATAACAAAAAATCATGTAAAATACGCGTATTACGTAATATTATTGCAAATGAATAATAAAATCAATATACAATATACTATTTAGTAATTTAATGTCCGTCCTACCTGCGCCACAATTTAATATACACTAGCGAATAGTGACGAAGTATCACATTCCATGATGAAATCAATTGGCTGTTCAAATATTGTCATATTGATATGAATTCCATTATAAACAGTGCAATAGTTTGCACTTGCTCAGGTTGTGCATCAGAGGCAGTTTCGATTATATTCGACATTCCTTCATTAACTTATGTTGTTAATATTTAGATTGTTTCTTTGTTACGTTCCTAAAGTCTTTCAAGACAATACTCCAATTTTTCTAATCGATTTTCACAATTACTAATAAATTGAAAACCAATTTTGTCAGAGTATTGCTAAAGCTCACCGGCGGTGATTGTCACCGCTTAATTCCGGCCGAACATAATAATTTCGGACGGACATAAACCGGTTGATGTGAGTAATTCTGGCCAGAATTATGATCCCGGCCAGAATCATGAAAATTTCCAAATAAGGGGGACGTGCAGAATCACGGGATCATGGTCATCTTATTTATCACTTGTTATTTGTCACATGCATAATTTCTTAATGCCATAATTCCGGCCAAAATTTTTACGAAAATCACGTGATTCTGCTCCGCAACTTTAGACGTACCCCAAATAAGGAAATTATGTATAACGACGTAATTCGGGCCAAATTCATAGTGCCGGCTCGAAAATTACGAACTTTTTTTTTTTATAATCGCGTGATTATTAACTGTTAATAGAGTTAGCGCCGAATTATTATTTTTCATGATTTATCAATAATTTCAATAATTCTCATGATTTCTCAATAAATACTCAATTATCATAATTTATCATAATTCCTCATGATTTCTCAAATTATCATAATTCCTCGTGATTTCTCAATACGGTAATTATCATATTTTCTCATTAAATAAAATATAAATGACTGATTTGACTGATTTTTCGATTTTTCCTTGCCTGGCCTGTAATGAGGAGGATCAGTATAAGGAAGTTAAAGAGGATAATAATTACACATAATTCACATAATTTCTCATAATGTCTCATAATATATATATATATTTCATAATTTCTAATTCCTCGATAATTTCTAAAAATAATATTTATAATTATGGCTAGTATTTGGCCTGAATTACGGTAATTACACAGGAAAATTTCATAATTCAAATCGGTTTGTGTAGAACCGGTTTAAAACGGGTTGGACCCGATTTGATTTGTTTAAACCCGGTTTGCAAAAACACAGCCGGTTCTAACCTCTACGCTGAATAAAGTTTAACTGTTAAGACACTAAAAAAAAATAAATATGTTTGGATATAAATCGCACTAAATTTCAAAAATTTTGATTAAAAAATTTTTTCCTAAGGTAAAAAAAAATGTAAAAATTGAATTTTCATGCTTTCCTCAAAAACTATCTGAACGATAGCTTTTCTAACATAAGAAAAACCTTTTCTCCTCGCATATTTACATATAACAAGGTGATTAAATATGCAAGTTAGTTTAACTTTTTAATATAATTTTCAATAGTGATAATCACCGGTAGTGAGAATCACCGCTGACGAGATTTAGTAATTTTATAAAAAGTAATATAATAAAAAGATTTCAGAATTATATAAATATCTCCCTTCTCTGTTAAATATGCTAAAATGCGTTTTTAATAATCTTTTAAAGCTTTCTTAAGCTAAGTTTCCCGAACTCTCTAAACTTTCTCTTTTAACTTCCTTATACTGTATATGAGGTCTTTGCGTCTTCCTTATAACAGTCGAGGAAAACCCAGTCAAAAAATTGAACTGGCTGGTTTGATTAGCATTCACTCTTCACTTTCTTATGCATTCCTGCTAATAATATGAATGAATATCTTACTAGCTTTACATTTTTATTTCTCTATTATTGAAAAATGGACTTAGATAATCTAATCTGCTCTAGAATTATCAAAATACAACATACCGTGTCAAAAATAAATTTTACATATTATATCCAGACATGAAAAAATAAATTTATTAGTGTACTAAATTTTTTTGATAATTAGGAAATGCCTTTAATTAAATCTATAATAAAAATTTTGGTTTGGAATAATTATGAACAAGACAAATAAAATTTTAGTTTGAAATAATATTATCAATTCATAATTCTAGCCATTATAAAAATCAGAATGTCATTTTTTTTATATACAGTATTCTATGGCTGAAATTTCTTCAATCGAAAATTTGGTCATATGTGACTTTTGCTGTACTTACTTCATTATCATTAATTACCGGATAAAGTATTATTACTTTATAGGAATGGCGCGAAGAATTGGTAACAGGAGGATCTGGCATCCAATTCATGTTATTACCTGAAGGAGTGGCGGAAATCCTTGCTCAGTTTTCAAGTTGGAGTTTGTGACGCTCCAAGTAAACAAAATTTACCCAATAATTACATATCTTTTTTAAAATTTCATGAAATGTGTGGATTGTAAAGTAAAAGGTATTAATGAAATATTACCGCTTAATTCCGGTCGAACATTATAATTTCGGCCAGAGTTAAAATACAAAAAATATCAAATATGTTTTCGCACTAAATTTTAAAAATTTTTTCTTAAATATATATAAATATATATCGAATTTTCATGTTTTTCTCAAAAAAAAAAAAAAAAAAAAATCTGAACAGCTTACAGCTTTCCTAATATAAGAAAAACTTTCTTATTGTAAATTTACTGTACATATAGTAAGGTGATTAAATGTGTAACTTTTTACAGAAATATAAAAACTATAAAAATTATTATAATCACCGCCAGTGAGATTAAGCGAACTTTTATTGAAATTAAGGAATTCCTTATAAATTTTATTCCATTTTTCAGTATAATCGTGGATTTTGGGTCTCCATCTGACCAGATTATGACTATTTTTTGGAAATTAAAATTTGAAATTTCATACACTTTTCATACTAGATTTAAATTTTATTCCATCCAATTTTCTTTGTTTTCAATCAAAAAATACTGTAAATATTTAATTAATTCTTCATTTAAAGCGACCAAAATTTTAATAATATCTGAAGCATTAGAAAATAAATACATGATGTTATATTTGTCTTAATTAATTTAACCATAAATATTTTTATTGCATTCCATTCATTTACCTCTTATTTTTATTTTCTTTCTTTTAAAAAAATAAAAGACGTGTATCAAATTTATTAGATTGATTTCATTATCCTATATTATTCTACGTTTAAACATACAAATAAAAAAGAAATAATATTATCTAACTATATCATAATATCAGAGATATATCCCGTGGGGAACTGCACAGGTCCCTGCCCTTTATAACTTTATCTATTTAGTCAACTAAAATATCATATTATTGTGACATTATAACCGTTATTAAATGTTATCGGACGTTCTATCGAGATAGGAGATAATATTAATAGTTGTTTTATGTTTCTGTCTAGGTTAAAGGAATTTTTAGTTTAAACAATTTTTAGGAAGATTGAAGAATTTATAAATTACCGTGTTGGTTACGTGTTTATTTTTTTGACAATGCATTACATTTGATGAGTATTTGATGCATAACCAAGTGGGATTATATATTTGTGGAAGGTTTCTTTTTGATTTTTCTAGTGTGAATAGTGTTGAGTTAACGTTATTGATAGTAAAGGTCAGTATTGTTCCGTATGTTCGTTGGATTAATACTGTTATTTGTTTTCGAGAGGTATTCCGGTTTATCTGTCTTTTTTTTGAGGCTGCTAAGAAAATCTTTGATTTTTTATTAATGAGCCAGTTATTGTTGAAGGTTTCTGCCTCGACGAAATTTTGTATTATAATTTGAGTCACGTGCTTCCCGAATTACACCATAATTACCGTTTTTTAATATCTGATATAGTTCGCAAGTTAAAAGAATTCTTAATAATTCACAAAAATATTTTTTTTTCAAGGAAAATTCTTTCAGTTCTATCGAAAATTAAGCGCATTTAACTGCATTAAAGAATTTTCTTTGGTTTTCTATAAACAACTTACAATGAAATTATTACATGTTATGCTCATATGATTATTTTATATTACCGTTTTCCTTATTTGTATCATTTAATAAAATAAAAATTAAACACATATTACTGTAAATTACCAAACATATCACCAGAAATTTTCAAATAAACATATTTTATAGATCTTTTATATTTATTGAATGAAACTTACTTTAGAAATCTCAATTATTTACATCTTAAAAAATGGGGCAATTTAAACATATATTTTTATAATTAATGGAATTTTAAATTAACGAAAACAAAGACGCTCTAGAGCAAAATCTATTATTAATTTGAGTTACATTGATGGGTGAAATCTTTATATGTCATCTTTATGTGTCTCACCGACGCCATTGCGCCAAATTACGACAAATTATTCATACAGTTACGGCACGTGCCGTATCGTCTCCGTAAATCGTAAATATATGATCGAAATGGTATATTAGAAAGTTACACTAACAACTTGTCATTTTATTTTGTTTACATTTTTGATGAAAATGTAAATTAAAGGAAAATGAATATCGTAAAAGTAAAAAAATAATAATAAAATAATTAAAACCAAAAATTTTAATAATAATCATTTCTCGTAAAGTTATATATTTAAAGAAGAAAGTTAAATCTAGAATATATGCATGTTAACAACAAAAATTTACAAAAGACATTCTAATTCTAAACCATTCGAATCGTTTAAAATTCCGTCATGTTAAACGTAGATAGACTGTATTATTTTAGTAGGTGACATATTTTTGTGTTATATTCAATCAAAATATTGACAATTTTTAACTAATGTTCTATACATCTGCATGTTTCATGTATTTGTTTTGTAGCGAACTTGAAGATTTCGAGCAATTCGAGTACAACTACATACCACGAATGTTTTATGCTAACACGACGTGCCAGCGGGGGAGGTATTGGCTTGATCCTCACAAAAAGAAATTTCTATAATTAAAAACATTCACAAGAAAAAAACGTTATAAATATAAAATATGCACACAAAATATGTGTATACAAAAAAAGATTTTAAATAATAATCATTTTCCGGTAGGTGATAAATGAATATTATCGTGAATTATAAAATGAAGATATTTAATTATTATTTTATTTAAAATAATTTAATTTTTAATACCGAAATATATTAAAAAAAAATACGCACGTGATAATAATTTGATATTTCGGAACAAATTATTTAAAAAAAGTAGAATATCATCTAATTTCAAATTCGATTCAGCCCAATTGCTTTTCACTTATTTTATTTATACACCAATAATTTGTAATGATCGACAATTAATAAAAAATTTCAAATTATTTAATTTTTTGATATTATTTGTAGCACAAAAAAGAAGTTAATCCAATTAGTGAAATCTGACACGAAAATTCCCTATGAAATCTGCTATTTTGTTTAGTACTACAATCGCGCAAATTCAATTGAATTAAAAATTTGTTTAATACCCAAAACAAGTATTAAAATGACAATAAACCTTTTTTTTTTATTTTTTTTTGAAAAAAAAAAATTTTTTTTGATGTCGTAATTTATCTAATTTATGAATTAATTTGACCAGCATTAGGATAATAAAATTCCGATTTTATTATTTTAACCAAAATAACTGATTGATAAAATTTAAAAAATAGTGTAAATAAAATAGATAATAAAATTTTAATTATTAAAACTATTAATTATTGATGAATAGAATATTCCTTCAAAAAAGAAAAAAGAGATCAACTTATAATAGCAAATAAGCAAACAGAAAAATTCATCAAGAATGGACCCTTTCAGTTATTTATGGGTGCTCATTTTAGGGATAATAGTAGCTTTCGCTGATGGGTTTGGTATTGGAGCTAATGATGTGGCAAACAGTTTTTCAACTTCAGTTGGTTCGAAATCGCTTACATTAAAACAAGCTTGTACTATTGCTGTATTTACTGAATTTGGTGGTGCCTTCTTATTTGGTCAAAAAACAACTGAAACTGTTCGCGGACAAATTTTAAAAGTCGAATTATTTGCAGAAAGACCCGAAATACTTATGGTATGATTTTATTACATACACATTCTTAACGATTGATGAATTCTTAAAATTAAAATTTTAATTTATTGATTTTGACTTTTTTTTTTTTTTTTTAATAATTTTAGTTGGGTATGGTCTGTTCATTGTTCGGATCGGCTACGTGGGTTATTTTCGCTTCGTCAAGAGGATGGCCGGTATCGACTACGCATTCAATTGGTTCGTGTCACAAGTGATTTCGATTATAAATCTAATTTTAAATACTAAAAATTCTTTAATTTTATTGTTTTAGTTGGAGCAATTATTGGAGTTGGTATTTCGGCTTTCGGCATGGTGATTATTATTATTTTTTTTTTCTTTTAATAATAATAAATATAAAATATGATACTTATAATTTTGTTAATCGACCAATTTTTAAGGGTGCTGTTGAATGGACGTATAAAGGCGTTCTAGGAATTATTGCATCATGGCTCATATCACCTTTAATAGCTGGTGTAGTGGCACCATTTATCTTTTTGGCAACAAAATATTTAGTTCTAGTACATCAAGATACTTCTTTTCAACGCGGTTTAGTTGCTGTACCGGTTTACTTTGGGATTACCATAGCAATAAATGTTCTTTTCCTTATAACTAATGGTGTAAAATCTTTAAACCTCGACAAAGTTCCAGCACAAATTATTGGTCCTATTGTTGTTGGTATTACATTAGTAATGTCAGCATTTTCTTACTTCTTTTACGCACAGTGGTTAAGTATGTATTATCAATTTTTATGGTAAATTATATACATATATGTATATTAATTAATCTTGAAATAAAAATTTTATAGGACGTAAGATTCTTGGAAAAGAAATAAATCTTAGATGGTATCATATATTTGTTATTCCTTTCATTGGACCTCGATATTCAAATAATCCTGATATTATCGAGATGGGTGAACGAAATCTAACTAAAGATACAATTGATGATTCAATATCTTCAATTGAAATTAGAAAGGAAACTACTTACTTCCAAGCATTTTTTGCAAGAATAAAAGAAATACTTCAACGCGGTGTTGAAAAAGAAATAGCTGATTATAAAGCACATGCCAATCAAGAGATGCATGATTTTGCTACAAAATATGATCCGGATACGGAAAGATTATATTCTTTCCTTCAAGTTATGACTGGTTCCTTCGCCTCATTTGCTCATGGGTCAAATGATGTAGCGAATGCTGTAGGTCCATTGTCTACGATATACCTAATTTACTCAACTGGTGCAGTGGATCCATCAGGATTAACACCTACACCACTTTGGGTTTTGGCTTTGGGAGGTGCTGCCATCGACGTTGGATTAATATTTTATGGTTACCATGTGATGAGATCACTTGGTAACCAAATAACATATCATAGTCCATCGCGTGGTTTCTCTATGGAATTGGGCACATCATTAACGGTATTAACAGCTTCAAAAATTGGTATGTAGAAAAAATTTGATTTTTATAAATTTTTTTTTTTTTAAGTTTGAATGAAATCTAAAAAAAAAAAAAAAAATTTTAAAAAAAGGGTTTCCTATATCGACGACCCATTGTATTACTGGAGCGACAGCTGGTGTAGGTTTATGTAATGGAAAATTTAAGGCTCTCAATTGGAAGCTCTTAGCATGGTGCTTCTTTAGTTGGATGTTAACCTTACCGGTACTTAAATTTTAAATGATTAAATGAATATTTTTTTTTTTCTTAAACGCTAAATAATTTATTAATAATATTATTTTTATTAGGCGGCTGGAACTATCGCTGGTTTATTATTCGCTTTTGCTACGCATTCACCAAAATTAGGCTAAAGAATAAGATTTTTATATATGCCGATTAAGATCAGATGATATCTTTTTACAACAGGAAATATTACAAAATATAATATAAAAGATTCAAAAAGATATTCATCATACTTGAAAGGGATCAATTTTAATTTGATAAATTAGATGTAAATTATTTATTATTGTTTAAGATATTTTTTTTTTCCTTAATTAAAACACAAACAATTTATATATTGTAATTGTATGATTTTCTTTCTTGTAATCTAGTTTTTCAGTTTAGAACTTTTAAGAAAAAATTTTTTATTACGTCTTTTTTTTCGTTTTCCACCAAAAAAAAAAAAAAAAGTGATTGAATCACAAATTATTATTATATTAATAATTAATTTTATTGTTTTTATTTATTTAGTGAGCTTATTCTGGGAGGAATGTTGAAAAAAAAACAATTTTCTTTATAAGAACACATTATTTTTTTGTAAATGTTAAAATTTTAGTTACATACACGATTCTATACATAATTATAAATGCATTTAATAATAATTAAAAAAAAAAAAATCAAGAAATTTGCATATAAATAATAATAAAAAAAAAGTATTCGTCGATAAATAATAAATATCAGTTTTTTTTTATCCCTTTGTGTGCATGGCTGAATAAAAGATTTTTCAAATTTGGAAATGAATATTCCAAAAACCTAAACTATATTGATAACGCGAAATCATTAATTAAAAATTGTACGACAATGAAAAGTTTTTTTTTAAAATAATAATAATAATAATAAAATGTGATTAGGTAAAAATAATTATGTATAACCAATAAAATTTCAAATTTTATAATTTTTTAATCAAAAAATTTTTAATTCGGGTTGTTATATTTATATGTGATGAAACATTGTATTATTGTTATGACTGATCAGTTTTTAAGGGTCATTCTTTTTAACCAATTTTGATTAAATTACATCTGTACCACCGGAATGTGAATCAATGTATCGTTGTGACATGTTACACTTTCACTTTTGAATAATGAATATTCTCTCGATCATTACACAATAAAAAAATCTTCCGAAATGAAAAATGATTGTCATCCAATAAATCGAACACGTTTAAATCCTAAAAATAATCTTATTACTAAAGTTTTAATAATAATAGCAAAGTGGCTTTTTACATTTACGGATTCCTAAAAGGTCGATAAAGGTAATATCAAGGTTAAAAGTTTTCGCTGAATGTAGATTATTTTTGAATAATTTATTCGGAATACAGCGATATTGCATCATCGGATAGTCATCGGATCTTTAAAAAAAGAAATCTTATTTGACTTTCATATATGTTAAACAATTAAGGGTTCACATTCTTTAATTTCAGGGGGTTATTATTATACAAAATATTATGATCCCTTATATAAGCGTTTCGCAAGTTTTTAAAGTAACGTCAAATTTACTAGTCGATCTTATAACTGTGGATTTTCGGGATTCCCTAAAATTTTTATGCTTATGAGATAATAAATTTGATTTTCACGGTTTAAAGTTAAATCTAGAACATTACAACATATATGAATCAAACCTTTTTAGGGTTAGAAATATTATTATTTTTTGAAAAATAGTTGACAGTATTTATTATATTAATGGATTATTGTTTAAAAAATTCGGTTAATAATTATATATCGTAATATCTGGTATATAAGTACGATAATATACGAAAAATTGATATAAACTCATCCATTTCTTTCTTCAAAAATGGGATCAAAATTAATAATACTGTAAATATTAAATACTGTAAATGACAAATTATCATATTCTTATGAAATTATGAACGAGAGAAACATTTTCAATAAAAATATTCGAAATGAATTATAATATTTTAAAAAACAATATTAATCAATCTCATTGATTTCTTCAAACTATTAATACTAAATGTTTATGAAAGAAATCAATTATTCAATTATTATCAAAAATAATTTATAAAAATACAAAATAAAAAGTACATTGAAAACCAGAACATATTTTAAAAATAATTTTTAAATTTAAAAAATTAGAAAAATTTAAATAAACTTTGGAGAATCACATTGATAACTTATACCATAAAATCTGCGAATTCTAATGGATCTACCACTTTCCTATTCCTTGATGAAGTGCAATCACTTCAAATTTACATATTAAATAATTATTAATTAAAAAGATTTTAAATTAATTAGTAAATGTTCTTACTATAATTATATAAACAATTATAATATAAATTAAATAATATGAAATATTTCTTGGTTTTGTTATTTATAAATTTTTATAAATTATTAGATTAGTGTAAAAGATTTAAAAAAGCAAGACTGATACTAGATTAGGAAGTATGTAGGTGTATGGTTTAATACATATCACTACAATTTCACATTATTATCTTTCAGAATTTGTAAAGAAAAAAATAAATCATTGCATAAAAAAAATGAAAAAAGGTTTCCTTTATTTTCTAATATTCTTAATGAATTGCTCGATAAAATATACTAATTATTTAAAAGTATGTTTTATATTCATTTAAATTTTATAATAATTAAAAAGAAATAATTACAATTCATACCTAATATTAGATGATTACAAAATAATTACAAGGTGATTTTAACTTTATAAATCAATTATATCAATTATTCAAAGTTGATATATAAAATTTTTTAAGCATTTAAATAGGTTTATATTGTAGATATTTTAAAGGCAGATTTTGACCGGTCCATTTTGACCAATCATAAAGATATCAATAAATTTCAAAAATTTAACATGCCCTGTATCTTTTCTATAACTCTTAGGCATCAATTAATAATCATTTCACATCATTACTTATATCAACAATCTTTCTATAATAATGAAGACGATTTCTATTTGTTTTTTATTTTTATTTAGAGACGCAGAATGCGTTCGATTTCTATTTGTATACCTGATACTACGTAAAATTTCCTTTTGGAATTTATGTAATATCATGTGACTTTCGCCTGTATTTTAAAATCAATGTGATATATTTACGGCATTACGGCATTACGGCATTTATGGAATTTACGGCATTACGACATTACGGCATTACGGTATTTACGGTTTACGGTTTTTTAATACGGCTTTGGAATTTTATACGGCATATGTCGTAATGCCGAAATGTCGTAATTTGGGAATTTCGACCGCAACTATATACGTGTTTGCTCTGACTGTTTTTTTTTTACGTTTTAACTCTGCCTTCTCTATAGTGTGCTGTAATTCTTTACGTTTATGTGACATTTATTTTTAAATAAGAAATACCATGAGTAAGTAATAAAATTATTGGATTATCAAGTATCAACGCGTTCGAAGTTTGAACCAAAATCAAACCCGAAAAATGCAATCGACCGGAAATGAACAGGACTATATTTAAAGACTTTCTGATTATTTTTATTTAGAAACTCAAAAAATAAAAATTTGAAAGTTACATAAGTGAAAAAAATTCATTTAATTTTGCAAAAAAAAAAAAACAAAATTCAAGCTATAAATGTATAAAAATATTTTATCTATTGATAAAAAAAAGTTTTCATATGATGGATTTTTTCGATTTTTAGTTGTCTTTACAAGTAAAAGAGTGAGTGATCGGATCCTCCCTACATTTCAGACCATCTTTACATTCTTGAGTCGCACAATCTTCATTAAGTCCTTGCTCACCACAACCCCTAGTAAGCCGCCTGAAAATATTACAACGTTTCACGAGGTGGAAAGATTGATCTATTGATGAAATTTCAATCAAGCATTAAATATGAGAAACTTGAATATTTACGAGAAAAATTTAATATAAAGTAAATGGGAAAGAATTGATTTTAACCTTCATGAGTAGGTAACGCATGAACCAGCATATTACAGACGATAAAATGGATAATGAGAAGCCAAAGAAAAAATTTCATCGCTTTTGTAAGGTAGGATGGTAGGGTAATTAAAAATCAATGGTAAAACCAAATTTCCTGTTATCCAGAACAGAAGAAAATCTTTGTACAAGTTAATTTAAGGAATAAAGAAAGGAGCGTGATATAAAAACAGAAATTTATTTTCAAGCTTCCAGAGAGTTTTGTTGGGATAACTTTGAGTTATCAACCAGACGTTATATATATAGAAAATTTCAGACTGATTAATTTATATGTCTCATTCTTAAAATTCTTGCTTTTAGCAAAGTTCGTGATGTTGATTGAAGTAATGATTGTTTCAGTTCTTTTGAGCATATCAAACGCGCAATTATGAAATTTCGGATGTAATGTTAATTCGTGTAGGGAATAATGATCGACTAATTGGTCGATATACGATTAATAATCGATAATTTTTATTTGGTCGACCAATCAAATGTACAACCAATCATTTTGATTTTTTTTTTGATATGGAGTTTCAAACATCCATTACATGCATAGGTACGGGCCGGCAAATAAAAATTGATTATTATATGTGTCTACACTACTTCTACATTAACATTATTAATTTTTTTTAATGTAATTGAATACTTAACGTTAACTAAGCGATCTGTCAAATTTAAAATATATAGATGCAGATCATATAATGTATGTACAGTCGCGTCGGAAAGTGTTGCCCGATTACTTACAGATGGAGGTTATAATTATTTACCACTATGGTTATCCCAGCATCCAGTGATCAGAGTTTGACAAATTAAGGCTTATTGGATTCACCTCACCAAGACGAGTCCAATGAGCCCTTATTCGCCAAATTTGGATCACTGGATGCCAAGATAATCACAAGTGGCAAGATAATTATAGATTTCATCTTTAAGCAAAAATCAGCTAAAATTAAATAAAATTGCAACTACTGATTTGCCAACAAATTGATTTGGTTTAAATAAAGTAGAGAACAATTAGAAATGAACCAATATATTATCCAGAAGTGTGACCTCCTCCCAAGAGCTGTAGGCGAACTTAAAGCTGTACTAAAGAAAAAATAAAAATTTAAATAGTTCTGTTTTTAGGAAGGCTGCCACCCTGAGATTGTGAAAATTTGATGTAGTATGAGAAGCAAACTAGATATAAGTTTTTTATTAATGTATATACTGGTGAAAAAATACAAATATATTTATTTTTGTCTTCATTTTCAAATCGTGCATTACTTTCCGACGCGACTGTACAATATATTAAAGGTTCAAGTTCAAAACTTCAAATATGGATCGGAAAAACGAAATTTTACAGCTTACACTTTATAGGAACCGCAAAATAGACATTGAGCGGAATTCAGACGAAAGGTATTTTTTCAAATTTCAATAAATAATATTTCTTATATAACGATAACTATACTATAGAAAATGATCTTTTATCTGTTATAGAATATAAACTTATAGGGTATGATTATCGATCACTTTAATCGATCATTAATTGAGCTATAAATTTTAATTGATTGATTGACAATTAATCGATTTTAATTGACTCGATTAATTCAGTGTTTGCATTTTGGCCGCGGCCAAGCAATTTGCTTGGTCGTTGGCCGATTTGGCCGATTGGCCGCGGTCTTGGATTAAATTAATATTGAGATCAAAAACACAATTATTTTTAGAAAATTGTAATTTATCGCTAGTGCGATATATCGCCAATCTTAATTTATATTAGGGTTAGGTTTAGGGTCAGGTGGTTAGGAATATTTGTCACGTAGTGTCACACCCATCGGTTCTTCATTTTTACTAAGTATTCCAGGGACAGTTTTTTTTATGGACAAAATCCTATTTGTCACCGATATATATCACACTGGCGATAAAATTATTATAAATCGCTCTGGCGAAAAATTACAAACCCCTTATTTTTATTTAATATTTAAGCAAATGCACAAATTAAGAAAGTCAGATACTACCACAAAAACATTTTAACAAGAAAAATTGTTACAGCTGATTTGAAATTGATAAAGAGAATAGATAAAACTTCAAAATTTAATGAACTTGAATATTAGAAAAGAGATATGGCTTTAAAAGAACGTGAACTTGCACTAAGAGAATGAAAGGCAAAAGTTTGCACAATAGAATTATCCAACCTGGAAAAAGAGCATAATCAAAGGAATCAAAAGGCTAAATAGATATTTAAATGAAATGAATTATCAAATAAAATTTAAAGATTTATTTTATTATTTGGCACGATGAGTATATAAAATATGCTAAGGTGCACCTTTTGTTAATTATATTAACAAAAGAAAGGTTTAATGTACAGTCACGTCCGAAAGTGACGCCCAATTTAAAATTAATACCAAAAATAGCAAAACTTTATTGATTTACAGTACATTAAAATTCACATGAAAAATAATTACTAAAAATGGTTAATAATGTGTTGGTCCTCCCCCTTGCTTCTAGTACTGCATTTATTCTTTGTGGTATTGAAGCAGCAACCTTCTCAAAAATGGAGCAATCCAAAATTTCCCATTCTTCACTTAGTGCAACTTTAAGTTCACCTACAGTTCTTGGAAAGATCTTATGACTCTGGATGGGTCTGGGTCATTTCCCTGACAATTATTTCACCAACAGTCATTTCCCTGACAGGGTCATTTCCCCGACAATTATTTCACTGACAGTCATTTCCCCGACATGATCATTTCCCCAACAATCATTTCCCCGACAGAAAAAAATTATTTTATCCAAAAAAATTTCATTCTATAATATTAAC
>QKYT01001354.1:0-14799 GCA_003550305.1 Glomus cerebriforme | reverse complement strand
TGTGGCGCAGTAAACTGTGCCGCAGACAAATCACGTGTATCAACGTATATGGATTATATGGTGAAAGAGGAGAAGGTCAGTTTTTAAGAACTAATCACTTAGCCTTCATGGATGACACGAATATTGTGACGAATAATAAAAGCAATTTAATCACTTTATATAAGATTTGCGATAGCTTTTACCAAATGGCAGATATTAATGCAAATCTAAATAAGTACGAATTGCTGAACATGAATGCGACTGAGGATAGTATAGAAATCAATGGCCAAATAATTAAAGCAAACAATAACAAAGAAGGAATACGTTATCTAGGAATATATATAAACAGTAAACTGTCAAAAGAAGCGGGAAAAATAAGAATTAATAAAATAATTAGATCAGCAGTTAGGCAAATGAACTGGAAAAAGCTAACCGATAAACAAGTAATATACATGTGGAATAACGTATTAGTACCTGCAGTAGAATACCAGATGCAAACGACTGTACTATCAAAGAATGAATGTAAAACAATTATGAGACCAGTTAAGAAATTGATAAAAAGAAAAACAAATTTATCAATAGCCACATCGGATGCAATAATTTACAGCAACCTTTTTCTAAATGTAACTAATATTTACGATAGACAGCTCAAACATCACGCGAATACGTTATTATATAAATTAAATAATCAAGAAGAAATGGGAATTAGTACAAGAATTAGACTAGACCAGATAAAGAAAAAAGAAATGATTTTTGGATGTGTATTAGAAAACATTAACACTATAAAATGAAGAACGGACGATATTTTAATTAGAAGTATACAACTATTAGATGAAAACAATTTCAAAATGTGTAATCATTTAAGCAGGTTTAACCATATAAACAAAAAAGGAAAATTTAGAATTACAGACTTATTAAAAAAAGAAACGATAAAAACAAGTAAAGATAGTATAAAATCAACGGAGAGTTTGTTCATAGAAGATATAATAATGGAAAATAATAAACTAAAATCGTGGGAACTTATTTGTAAAGAAAATGGTAGAAGTGCAAGAGGANGAATTCCTAAATGGTACTTAGAAGCGAAAGAAAAATTAACAAATAACAATAAAGATAATAGTTTAATAGGAATATATAGTAATTTAGGAGATTATATGAAAGAGTCGATAAAAAATCAAAGGATAAGTTATAATAAGAGTAATGAAAATTGGGAAAAGTTAGAANGAGAATTTATAAAAGAAGATATAGATGATATGAATATAATNAATCGAATGATATTAGAAATTAATAATTTATGGGAGAGATTTAATAAAATAGGGNTAANGATAGAAAATGAACTNTTAAGTAAATATTTCANCGATAAAGAAGGAGNTTACAAATATGAAGTTGAACGAANGAAGATTAATGATAAAAAGGTGTTATTAATATGGAGTAAAATTATAAAAGAAAANAAATTAGTTTTAATTAAAATANAAATAAATGATNTTGATATTGAAAGAAATTTTATATTAATGTTAATCATAATTGGAATGACAGCGATAAATAAGGAAACAATTACGATAAAATCGATAGAAGGAAAAAATATTTATAATATTATGGAAAAAATNAATAACGTAAAATCAAAAATAGTAAAAAGGAAAAGTTGGAAAATTCGAAACATTAATTATATAGAAAGATTGATNAATATTACGGAGGGTAAAAATATATTCTGGAGAATAGAAGAAAGNGGNAAAAAATGTAAAGAAAGGGTAGTTGATATGAACAATGATTNTAATTATNAAATTTTAGATATATATGAAATCGAAGAATTAATACCAATTAATATTTATAGTTTATATTGGAATAGAAATTTAATCAATNATAACATAAGGGATATGGTCAAGAAATCCAACAAATTAAAGTATATAGCGGAATGGTTAAAGCTAAAAGTTAACGAAAATTTATTATTGAATATTAATAATAANGAAATTAATTGGGGAAAAACATTTGAAAATATCAAAAATATAAAAGAAGGAGGAGCATTAATAACGTCCGATAAAGACAAAAGAGACAGAATATATAAAATTAAAAATCTCATAGAACAATTACCGACCTATACAATTATGGAAAAAAGAAATAACGAAATATATGAAGGNAAATGTCCTAGATGCAGAAAAGAAAANGAAACATGGATTCATATATGGACATGTGAAAAAAATGAAGTAACTATACAACAAATTATTAACNAGGAAATTATTAATCAAATAATGAAATTAAAAGAAGAAAACATAATAGTTAACAAAGAAAAATGGATTGATATCATAACCGAAATACTAACAAGAAGATCAAANTACGTAAAAGACGGATACNTCTTTCACGAAATAATTAAAGGTTTATTCAATAATAACCTTTATAAAGTAGCAAAAGAAAAACAAATTGTCNATACAATGGAACAACTAATTATCAATATAGGCATTAAAGCCAAGGAATTGATATGGAACAACNGATGCTCTCAAGTGACAGAAATAGAAATTAAAAGAGGTCTATCAAGAATGGATAAACGAAAATCAAAATCAAATAACATGATGGATATAGCGAAAAAGAAAACACTAATTATAGAAAAATCGGAAAAAATTAATATCATCATCCAATTAATAAATAGATGGATCGGATCGATAATAGAATCAGNAAAAAATTATAAAGACATTTGGTATAATGAATCTATTAGTGATATATTAAATAGATAGATATAGGATAGTTTTTTATTATATATCTTTATAATGTATTTCATAGTTTACATAGAATTATACTTTATATAATTACATCGTAAACGTTTAAAGATACAAATAAAATAAAAATAAATAAAAGATTTATTGGGAAATGATGGTCGTACAAAATTTCTAAGCCACATTCTTTTCGTTACAACAAAATTTTCTTTTTTTTAAAAAAAAAATATTGTGGTAAATAGACACTTTATTCTAATAATATTTCTAATTTGAATATTATCCACTTATGTAAATAAAACTTTATAAGATTTTGTAAATTTATATTACGTAAGGAGTCTTAATACTTTGACGTTAAAAAAGTTCTTTCTTCAAATTTTTTGTTTTTATATTTAATTATATTTTTACAAGAAATTTGTTGCGATTGGAGTTAAAGAAAATTAAATTTAAATCCTTGATTTATGTTGAACATGTGTGGTATGTTAAATCTTTGAAATTTTAGAAAAAAACATTGGATGTATTTTGTTTCTGTTCCTATACGTGTTTGATCAATGTAACTTTTATATTTCATATTTAGGTAAATTCTCTATTCTATTTACGTTAAATACGATAACCATATTAAAAAACATTATTTTTAGGATTATTCGGTAAATTCCTTATTTAAGGAGTTTCTTCAAGTGAGTAATTATATTTCTTAAAAGAAATAAAATTATATCTAAAATTTTATTATTTTCTTAGAATGCTGATGATGCTGGAAGCCAAACATTTTTTGGTGATCGTAAATGAGAGGAAAAACATTCAGTTCTAAAAAATCATTCCTTTCACCAGAAATGGAAGATTGGAAAGGTCCTGCGATATGGATTTATAATGATGCAGAGTTTACAAATGATGATTTCGGATTTTTGATCAAACTTGGTATCGGAGGGAAATCTAATGATATCACGAAAATTGGGAAATTTGGATTGGGGTTCAATTGTGCTTTTCATATTACAGATGTGCCTAGTTTTGTAAGTGGAAAATATATTGCATTTTTAGATCCACATGTAAAATTTCTTCCACCATCTGGATTCCCTCTAGAAGACCAAAAGGTAATCGAATTGATTTTAGTGCCACGAAATTTAAAGAAAATTTCCAAGATCAATGCCATCCATATGAAGCAATATTTTATTTTATTAAAAAAGTTTTCCGGAAAAGTATGAAACGGTAAGCTGTGATTTGTCAAAAGAATTCAAGGGAATTTTATTTAGGTTTCCACTCAGAACTTTTAAGACAGCAAAAAATAGTATAAAGTTATCGATATCAAAAAAATTCTGGAAATATTCAATAATATTAATATTCAGGATAACAATGAGATGCTATTTTTAAGGAATATAGAATCGTGTAGTTTATATTACATGACAAATAGAGATCCTCAATTGTACTGGAAAGAATGACTGATGAATGCCGTCGATCTCGTCAACAAGTTACTAATAAACAGCAAATATATCAGTTAGATATTGAAAAATTAAATTATAAACAAAACAAAGAGAGTTCAGAAATATAGGCTATATGTACGGGAGGACATAACAAAATCAAACCAGAATTAAGAGATCTTGAGAAAAAAACTTCAAAAATTTTCGGATGAAAATCAAAAGTTGAAGACAAGAGGTGGAGTTTCTACCTTGCTTGCTAAATCTGATGAAAGATCATTGAATGAATTAAGCGAAAATTCGGTAAAAAATACCCGTGTGAATGGCGTAATATATACATATTTAGTCATATTTTGTGTGTATATAGGTTATTTTTTTTCTTTAGTTTTCAAAACTTGGAACCTCTCACTTTATAAGTTTTAGGTACAAAATTTGTTTCCCTTATTTTTTACAGCGTAGTTGTTCTTTTAATTTTCAATATTATCATAATATAATTTGATAATTCCTACGATGACGATCTGTAAGATGATAAATCTAATAATAGACAAATACAAAGACTGATAACCCTTAAATATTATATTTGTATAATCAGCAGAGGGCACAAACTATTTTAAAACATTTTCTGTACAACCACAACAAAAACTTAAACAATAAATTAAGGAAACCAAATGAATTCCCCCAAAAGTAATCATTAGTAAATTATTTTCGTTCTTGAGAGACGTTGCTTTTGTTACTTGTTATAGTTAAGATTCTAGACGGAAAAAGTCTCCGTAATGATGAAAACAAATGGATTACTATTTACGGAATAGAAAAACTGGAATTGTTATCATTTATGTTTTGTGGCTTTTCCGGATAATTTTTATCTTAATCTTGTTCAGAATATAGTAGATTTTTTTTTTAAAAAAAAAAAAAATCTATAAATTGACATGCTGCTTCATTTAAAAGATATTTTCTCAGCTTTCTCAAAAGTTTATAAATGTTAAATAGCTCTATCATTAGTGTTTTTTAAGAATTTTAAAAATTTTGTACTACACATTACCCTTTTTTGATACCGTATCTAAATTTATTATAAACTATTTTACTTGACATTGATTATTTCCCTCTAAACGTTATTATCAAATTCGAAATTTTCTTTCGAATTTTTAACGTTAAATATGACTAACACAAATAATGAACCTGGTGCTAATAGGAGAGTGAGAGGAAGAGAATTTAGACCACGAGAACCTTACACTCATCGTTTACGTAGAATTCTTGAAGAATATCCTGATGGTTCACAAATCCTTCGTGAAATTCTTCAGAATTCAGATGATGCTAAGAGTACAGAACAAATTTTCATTTTGGATCATAATACATATCAATCGAATAAGTTACTTGAACCAGATTTGGTTAATTATGAGAGAGCCAATCTAAAACTTGATAGATATCAAGGTCCCGCACTTTTAGCAAAAAATAATACCATTTTTGAAGAAAGAGATTTTGATTCTCTATTGAAATTGGCTGATAGTGAAAAGCAAGATCAATTTGATAAGATTGGAGGTAAATTTCTAGTTTTTTTTTGATTTTACATAATAGTAATTCTATTTATCCTAATTCTTTTTTTTTTTAAAAAAAAAAAAATTTAGTAATGGGAGTCGGTTTTAATTCAATTTATCATATTACTGATTCTCCTTCATTTATCACTGGTAACAAATATGTTATTCTTGATCCACATGAATGGTATTTTCGTGGTGGCATTGAATACGAACTCGTCAAAGATAGATTGGCCGAGGAATATCCAGATCAATTTGCTCCTTTCAGTATCAGAATCTCTTGTGATGAGCCATTTGATAATTCATTTAAACAGCCATTTAAAGGCACTATCTTTCGTTATCCTCTTCGTGATTCTACCGAATCGGAGATTTCTAAAAAAATTTATAAGCCTAATGAAATCTTGGATATGTTTCGTAGATTTTACGAAAATGAAAGTATCAATTGTTTATTGTTTTTGAAATATATTGAATGTATCTCTTTTTATGAATTGAAAAAAGGCGCAAATGAACCTGAATTAATTTATAAAATTGAACTGAAAAATGCAAATGAAGTTCGACAAAACCGCCGTTTGATTGTTGAAAACATTATACCAATGATGGATTCACTAAATTCAGAGAAACTTGGCAACAATAATCAATTAGAAACATCTTATGTTGCATCATTCTGTCGTCAGGAAGGAAATTCTAAAGAAATTTATTCAAAATGGTTGATTTTGAATTATCTTGATGACTTACTTAAAACCAAAAAATATTTTCATGAGAAATTTGATAAAGATATCGGAGCTTATAAATTTATCCCTAATGTTGGTTTAGCTGTCCCGTTAAATAATTTAGACGCTACTGGAAGACTATTTTGCTTTTTACCACTTCCTATCTCTATGCCTTTTCTCGTTTCCGTGCATGGATATTTCGCGGTAGGAATAATAAAAGTATTGATTGATGTTGTATTTTTAAATAAGCTAATGTAAAATATATATATATATTTTTTTCTTTTTTAATAGGTTAGCACTAATCGACGTTCTTTATGGTCGCCTGCAGAAAATGAAGACTTGGTAATTAATCGAATTTCTATAAATATTTAGTTGAAAATAAAGTACTAAAAACAACTGCATTTTGAACTTTAGGCATCTGATGCATTGGCAAATTTGAAGATTGAATGGAACAAATATTTATTTGAAAAAGTCTTACCCAAAGCGTGGATAAAACTCCTTCATGAATTGCCAATCATTTCTGATTTACAATTAAACGATATATATAAATTCTGGCCAATAGTTGGTAATTCGAGTAGCATAAATTCTTTTTGCAGAGACCTATTAAAAAATGTTATAGACAGTCTTAATATTGAGGATTGTGTATTCAAAGGACCTTCTTCATCAAATACCATTGGAATACTATCTCAAGTTTCAACAAATTCATACAATGCATTTCAAAACTCTGAATTTCATTGGCTTTCACTTTACGATGGCTATTTAGATAAATTGTATTCTGACATTGATTTACATAAAACAATTGGAAAAATTGGATTTCCCGTATTATCAGTTCCTCCTGAAATAATAAGTATTTTAACGGAATCCAGACACAGAAAATCTCTTAAGCGTTTATCTCCTGCCATTATTCGTACTTATTTAAATTCCAATCGTGATAGATGGGAAGATGATGCAATATCGAGACAAGAAGTCTTACGATTATTTATGTATATATCAAGTGATAACGAATTTGATAAGTTAGAAGGATTTAAAATGATTCCACTCGCGGATAATACGCTTGGTACTTTAACATTATCCAGTGATACTTATGTCTATATTGACGAGATTACAAAACATAGAAATCATAGAATTGAGCGTGATAGTTTTGTAAATCAATTAACGAGTGGCAAATTAATTGACAAAAATATTGATTCTGACTTGTATAATTTTTTGTACAATAACGCAAAAGATGGATGGAATGGAAAGAATCTAAATATCAAAATTTTAGATGAAATTGGAGTCAGTGATCTAATATTGATTATTAAAGACATGAATATGAATAGGAAATTATCAATAAACGAAATAGAAAATGTTACTAATATTCTTAAACGGATCGCAAAAATTCAAAGTGATGTTAGGATAGAAGGAAATGATCTGAGAAGTTTGGATGGATTATTAATTCCAAATACTGAGAATATTCTTGTGAACAAAGATGAAATTTATTTCGATGACATGGGAAATAAACTTAGCGTTGAAGAAAAAAGTAGTTATGAAATTTCTCATCGTAATATAAGCATAGATGTTGCTAAAGGATTACAAATGCAAACTTTAAAAGGAATAATATATGGTAATTATTACCATTATAGATATATCTAATACTATTAAATTGTCTAAAACCATTTGTTATTTTTAGGTAATAGTAAAGATTCATATTGGGAAGAATACGAACAATATGAATTATTGACCACCAGAATCAAAAACATAATCAATGTACTGTAACTTTATAATTTATGTTAACGATTATTTGGGGAGTTCTCAGTTTATTTACGTTAGACATTGACAATATTAAAACTTGATTTTTAGGATTATTCAATAAATTCCTTATTTAAAGAGTTTCTACAAGTGAGTAATTTAACAAAATAAGTAAAAAAATCAAAATTATATCTAAAAATTATATGTCGTTTTCATAGAATGCTGACGATGCTGAAGCCACGCGGTTTTCAATATTTATAGACGAAAGACCAATTTTTCAGCATGAATCTAATAAATCATTTTTTTCAGAAGAATTGGAAGATTGGCAAGGTCCTGCGATATGGATTTATAATGACGCAAAGTTTACAGATAATGACTTCAGGTCTTTGCTCAAACTTGGTATTGGAGGAAAAGCTGATGATGCTACGAAAATTGGACGATTTGGAATAGGATTTAATTGTGCTTACCATGTTACAGATTTACCTAGCCTTGTAAGTGGAAAATATATTGCATTTTTAGATCCGCATGCAAAATTTCTACCAGAATATGGAAACCCTCCTAGAAGACGAAAAGGTATTCGAATTAATTTTATGGAAACGGATTTTGGGAGAGATTTCCCAGATCAATGTTACCCTTACAAGGCGTTAGGTTGTGATTTTTCAAAAGAATTCGAAGGAACATTGTTTAGGCTTCCACTTAGGACTTCTAAATTGGCAAGTCAAAGTAAAATTTTATCACGAGTCATTAAAATTAATGAAATCCGTAAACAATTTAATAAAGTACAGAGTAATAAAGAGATGCTCTTTTTAAGAAATATAGAATCGTGTAGTTTGTATCAGTTGGAAGACAATGATCCTCAATTGACCTGGCAATCAAAAATTGTTAATATTGATTGTTGTCGCGATTCTCGTCAAGAAAAAATTATTGATGATATTGATACGCAAATTTACCAACTAGATATTGAAAGTATTAATTATAGAGAAAATAAGAGAATTTCAGAAATATGGTTTTTATGTACAGGTGGTCATAATGACTTTGATCAGGATTTTCAAGATTTGAAAGAATTTTCAGATAAAAGACATCTCAAGGTAAATTTACATTTAATTTGATTTTTATGCAATCAAATAAGTTTATTAAATATTCAAAATTTCATTATTATTAATTATTATCTAATAAAGCCGAGAGGTGGGATTGCTTCTTTGTGTGGCCAATCTTATGAAAAATCACTTGTTGAATTAAAGGCCGAATCGGTAAAGATTTTTAATAACATTTTACTATCATCAGGAATTTTAATATTAAAGTATAATGGATTTTTTTGCATTAGACTCCAAATCCCCCTAAACTCGAAGGAGAAATCTATTCTTATTTGTCTCTATCAATAAGTACTAATTTGGGAGTCCACTTAAATGGAAATTTTTCTTCAACTAGTGCAAGAAATGGTATTTTACAGTCCGAAAATGATATATTAAAAGATGGCTGTGATAATGCAAAATGGAATAGGTATATTCTATACAATGTCTTGCCTGATTTACATATGAAACTATTTGATCATATTGTGGAAAAGCACGAGAACCGAGAAGCAAATTTTCTTCCATATATCATGAATAATCTTTGGCCGAATACGAAGAATTTGACTATGGACTTGTATAAAGATTATGGTTTAAATGTTATTAAAAAGCTGGGTAATGACAGTCATAAGATTTTCTGGACCGAGTTTAATGGTGGACAATTCATTCCATTAGAAGAAGCTAAAATTTTTGGAGAAGAAGAAAATTCAATAGTTGCAAATATATTGGTCAGTTCAGGGATTTCAGCCGTGAAACTCGATAAAGATAAAATTGAACAATTAAACGAAATTGTTATATCTAGAGATCCGGATTTTCCGTACAAACCTGTTAATGGAGAATCAGTTTGCGAAGACTTACATTCGGTTATATCTTTAATACCTGTTTTCAAGCGCAAGGATAGGATTGTCAATGAACAAGTTGAATATAGTTATGAATCATTATTCAAGTTGCTTAGTTTTATTCTCCAAGATAGGAATTCTTTTAAAATTCTTAATAAACTACCATTAGTTCCCTTGAGCAATGGCACAGTCGGGAAATTTGGGGAGACTTATTACATTGGAGAACAAAAACTTTTAGAATTGTTTCCGGATATTGGTCCATCAAAATTTGTCTGTGTTGATTTACCAGAAAACATATTTAAAATTTTTAAGGAAGATGATTTTTCTGCAAAGACAAATATCAAAAAATTTAGTGCTTCTGCGATTTTAGATCTTTTAAGTAGTGTGCTAAGACCCATAAAAGAATTAGATTGGGTTCCATATGGAGTTAATAAACCAAATAAAATTTGGCTTGATAAAATTTGGTTGATATTAAACGATGATGCAAAAAATATTGATTTTGAAGAACTATCTGTATACCCTCTTTTGCCAACGATTGGACCTTCCAAACTTGTACGGCCCATTAAGACAAATCCACTTTTATATACACAAAATGGAAATGGTTTATTCTCATTATTTGAAGTATTATTAAAGTTAAAGGTACGCTTTACTAATATGATGTTTCCTGAAAGTGCTCATGAAGATCTCAAAAAATGTGTTGACGAATGCACTTCTATAAATATCATCAATTCTTTGGAGAGAGCCCGTTCAACATTAACTATGAAGCAGCTGTTTAATAATTGCAAACTATCACCTTCAGAATACGAAAGGTTTAGGGCATTTATTAAAGAAGAACTTAAAACTTTAATAGGCAAGTGAAAGAAATATAAAAGAGTTAAATAAGAAAAAAATATATATATATTGCTTACATTTTTTTTTATTTTAACAGCACATGGAAAAAGTCAAGAAAAATTTATGAAAATTCTTAAATCTTTACCTATATGGCCATTACATTCTCGTGAAAACAATTTCGTTGATTCCACAACCGGAAAGCTTCTTCCATGCAAATTTCCATTTTTTTCCTTCTGCTGTAGACGAATAGAATTCTACAAATGTGATCATGAATCTGATTTCAATGCACTTTCCGAATTAGGTGCCACTCCTATGAATAAAATAGATTATCTTGAAGATATAGTACATCAAATTAATGATCAATTTGAACCCTCTCAAAATTATGTTATTTTCCTGCATAATGTTTTATTGTTAAAAGATCGAGAAGTTGAGGATTATCTTAGACCAAAAGAAGTGTTCCCTAACAAACCGCTTAATGATTTTGTAAAGGTCGATACTTTATATGACATGAACGAGCCTATATTACGTAGTCTTTTTCCTGATACCGACAAATATTTTTTACCATTAGAATTGCAAAATAATCCTATTTGTTTAGAAGCTCTGAAAAGGATGGGTCTTAATTGCAAAATTATTCCCATAAATATTAAACGTAAACAACTCTATAAAAAAGATGATTTACTTAATTCTTTGCTGGAGAAACTTAAAAATCAATCCGATAAATATCATGATGTCAATTTTAGTTTCAGTGAAGGAGGGGGAAAAGTCTATGCTAGCAAATATGTGCTTTCAGGTAATTATAATGATTTTTTTATTTTTTAAAAACATTTGACATTTTTTCCATAATATTTTATTTCTTTTTTACATAGCTGCTTCAAAAAAATTTGAGGAAACATTCGAAAAATATCCGAATAATTCGATTCCAATACCCTTTCAACGAAATATATTCCTTATATTTCTTCAATTATTGTATGGGCAATCTCTTGAATATGCAATGTCAGATAATTTAGGCCAAACTGATCGTTTATCATTCTTAGTTGACCTATTAAAATTAAGTATTATTTATGAAGTTGATGCACTAAGAAATAAGATAGAAGATACTATTATAGAAGGTCAACATGTTGCCGTTCGTGATTTATGTAAAATTATAAAATGTTTTAAAAAAGAATATGATGTACAAAAACGATTAGAAAATTCCTATAAAGAAATTATTAAGTCAAATAGAAAAGTTATCAATGATCAACTTCGTAGAAAGGCAACAAATGAAAAAGAAAGATTAGAATTAACTCAGATGTCAGAAATCTTAAAACCATTCTTGTAAAACAATATATAACAGTATCTAATTAATATCAATGTATTTTAGTAGTCAATTCTTTTTTTTATATACCATAAATAATAAAATTTTTACTCACATGATTCATATTAAAATAGCAATTCATCTGGATCTTGAGTTATTCCATAAAGTCTAATAATATAACCACCCAAAAGTTTATGATGAGAAGTAATCTAAATTGTACATTTTGAAAATTTTATTCTAGTAATTATATTATCAATAAAGTGTCTCGTTAAATTAAAGTAAATTTTTCATTGAAATTTGTTGTACAGTACAGTATATTATTCTGTGATGAATGAAAAATTTTAATAAATGGGTAAAAAGTTGAATTTATTCTTAAAAGATACATTGATTTATAAAATTTGGTCAAAAATGCATTTATGACCAAAAAATATATCGTAATCGTAATTAAATTTGTTTAATCAAACGACCCAAATAATTTTTAAAATATTACTTTACATATTCTCCAAAAATGGTTATTAAAAAATAACTTCTTTAGTATCATCTTTCGCTTACTATAATTTCTATGGAAATCATCTTGTTCGGAATTTAGAATTTTGTTTAACCAAAATTCATCTGAAATCATGTGTCAATAATTATCATTTTATTATTAAATCATTTTGAATTTTCGAATTTATTGAATTATTTAAAGAAGTTATTCTATAAGAAAAGGAAAATAAAAACTTGAAATATCATCTCAAATTCAAGGGAACTCAAATGAAATCAATTGTTTTCCAAATATCCTTAAAGGAAAAAGAGAATATTCGTCTCCAATCATTCCTAAAGAATAAAAAAGATAAAAAAATCAAATTCAAAATATTTATAAAGTAGATAATCCATCAAATCACAACTGTTCCTGGAGGTCCCCAACCGTTCCTAATACATACTCTTTAAACATTTACGAGCAAAATGATATCATTAAATGTAATAGTTATTTCACGGGAAACCAAATATATCATTATTTATCATGGCAGAGCCGTGATAATAATGAGATCGATGCTAACCGTGAAATAAGTGTTTTATCTCATGAAATTTCTAATTATAATGGGATATTTCATGTGTTAAAAATATCGATAAAAAAGTTTATAACGTTAATTAGGAAACCGTGGAATAAATGTTAACTGATGATAATTAAATAAAAAATTTTTTTTTATAATCGGTTACTAAAATTTACTTTGCATTTTTATTCTTAACGTTAAATCACTTCTATGCAAAGTCAAATTCCTATCGCCAAATCTAGAGACTATTTAAAGGCAAATCTCAAAATCACTTATTAGTAATTTTCGGCAAATAATAATCATTTGTCACAGAATGTCAAATCTATGCACAATAATATAGAAAAAGCTATTAGTGTCGTGAGAAAATTATCGTGATTATCGTTTAGACTTTCAAAACATTTAATTTTTTAAAATCGACTTTAACCGATTAAGAAATGATGGTCGTACAAAATTTTCTAAGCCACATTCAATAAAAATTTTCTTTTTCTTTTTCATTTTAATATTTTGGTAATTAGACACTTTATTTTAATAATATTTCTAATTTGAACATTATCTACTTTATTAAATAAAACTTATAAAATTTTGTAAATTTATATTACAGTATGTAAGTATTCTTAATACTTTTAAGTATAAAAAAATTCCTTCTTCAATTTTTGTTTTTACATTTAAATTATATTTAGCAAAATATTTGTTATAGTTAAAGTTAAAGAAAAAACATCATTTCTGTTTCTATACGTGTTTGCAATCTCAGTTTCAATAATTTTGAAACCAGAAACATATGAACAACACAAATCATTGACTACTAGAATCAAAAATATTCTCAATGTAACTTTTATATTTTATATTTAGGTAAATTCTCTATTCTATTTACGTTAAATACAATAACCATATTAAAAAATATTATTTTTAGGATTATTCGGTAAATTCCTTATTCAAGGGGTTTCTTCAAGTGAGTAATTATATTTCTTACAACAAATAAAACTGAAATTATATCTGAAAATCGTATTATGTTTTTATAGAATGCTGACGATGCTGAAGCCAAGCACTTTAAAATAGTTGTAGATAAAAGAAAATGTTCTCAGAAGAATTGAAATATTGGCAAGGTCCTGCGATATGGATTTATAATGATGCAAAGTTTACAGAGGATGATTTTCAGGCTTTACTCAAACTCGGTATTGGAGGAAGATCTCGTAATTACGAGAAAATTGGAAAATTTGGAATAGGCTTCAATTGTGCTTTTAATTTTACAGATCTACCTAGCATTATAAGCGGAGAACATATTGCATTTTTAGATCCACATGGAAATTCTCTTCCAGCACAAGGATATCCTTCTAAAAAACCAAGAGGAACTCGAATTAATTTTAAATGTAGCTATTGTAAAAAAAAATGTGAATGTGAACGTTGATACACATGATTTGTCTGCGGCACAGTTTACTGCGCCACACATATAGGTTGATTTAGTTGATNTTAGCTATAAACCTGATAAACGTTATAATGTAGATTAGATTTATATAGTTTATATTTACTATTTTTATTATATTTATTATATTATTTATAGTTATTATAATTATTATTTTTATTATATTTATTATATTTATTATTAACTTATATATATTTTATTTTATATAAATATTTCTGTATTTTTCTTAAGGACTTGATAGTGAGTTCTGTAGTTTGGAA
>QKYT01001350.1:2159-14962 GCA_003550305.1 Glomus cerebriforme | reverse complement strand
AATAAATTTTCTCATTTATCAACAAAATAAATAAAATTTGTGAAAAAAAATCCACATGTCATTGATTAATAATTTAATATTTAAGTTTGTATTGCAGAAGGCGTAAATTTACTTTGTTAAAATTTCTAATGTTAGTAGTTTCAAAGTAAAACAATTTGCCTGATTGATAAGATTGATTGACGTAGGCACATTTAAATTTCATTTATAAAAGATACCGTTTTATTAGTAAAAAAAAAAAAACTGCAATTCTCATTTAATGGTTAAAAAAATTAAAAAAAAAAATTTTTGAACTAATTAAATATTTAACTGTTAATACTCAAAATATGAGACGTAAAGAAGTTTATGCTGCAATTGAAAGATCGTATATAACAATGAATAAAAAGAATCATAATGATATTACCAAACAACATGAATTTAGAAAAAAATATATTATTGATGATAAATCCCTTACTGATGATGAAAAATTAGAAGCAATAAATATGTTAAATGGAAATTATAATTTTGATAAAATTCGTTGTAATATAGGTCCAAAGAAAATTTGTCAAGATTGTAATAATGAATCTTTGGCAATAACATATTGTGAATATTGTATTAGGATCTATTTGGAAGAAAAATTTTCAACTTGGACATCTAAAAATGACGAAATTGATAATCTAATACAAAAATGTCAAAATAAATCACTTGCTCCAAATAGAATTGTTGAATGGATTCCTTACAATCGTTTAAAAGATATTAAATATTTTACCAAAGGCGGTTGTTCGGAAATTTTTATGGCAACTTGGATTGACGGATATTTTAACGAATGGGACCCTAAGGAAAAACGATTAAAGAGAGCTGGAACTCATGAAGTAATCCTTAAAATATTAAAAAATGTTGAAGACGCTAATAGAAATTGGTTCGATGAGGTACGAATTTTTTTAAAAAATATTAATGTTATTTATTCATTATATAAATTCTTTTTTCTTTTTTTTTTAAAAAAAAAAAATCAATTTTTAGGCTATCTTACATTTAACTATAAGTAACAAATGGGCAGAAATTGTTTTATGCAATGGATTAACTCAAGATCCAAAAACTGGAGATTATATGATTGTAATGGAACGAATGGATTCTGATTTAAGAGATTATTTAAAACTTTATCGAAACAAACTTACATGGAAAAAAAAGATTAAAATTGTTTTTGATATAGTTGAGGCACTTTACTTTATTCACGAAGAGAAGGTTATACATAGAGATTTGCATTCAGGAAATATATTATATTTTCATGGTTATAATTCTTGGTATATTAGTGATCTTGGATTTTGTGGTCCTGCTGATAATCCGTCAAGTAGTATATATGGAAATCTTCCATATATTGCACCAGAAGTTATTCTTGAAAAAAAATATACTCAAGCCTCTGATATTTATAGTATTGGAATAATCATGTGGGAAATTTCTTCTGGGTATCCGCCATTTTATAATTGTAAACATAATTATGATTTGGCAATGGATATTATTAATGGTAAGAGACCAAAAATAGCAAAAGAAACAGAAACTCCAAGAGAATATAAAGAATTAATGGAACAATGTTGGAATAGTGATCCATCAAAGAGGCCCAAGATAGATGTTCTTTTTGATGGGATTGAAAAAATGTGGATAGATTCTTATAATATTACTGAAACAAATACTTTAAAAGTTACTAATTTGGAACTTATTAATTCCCTTCAAAATTCTCAATTATATTTTTCAAATTTTAGTAGTAAAGTTTATAATTCTAATGATTTGCCAAGTAAAGGTAATATTTAAATATTTTTTAATTTATATTGTTTAATAATTTCTTATTGACTAATTTTGTTGTTTTTTCTTTATATAATATAGTTGACTTAGAAGGTAATGTCCTAGATAATAATTTAATTTAATTTATATATTAGCATGACATCTAATTTAATTTCTTTTTTTTTTTTAATAGAATTTCACACTAAACCTTATGATTTTAATATCCCTAGTAATAACAGCAGTGAGCTGTAGGTTCATAAAAAATATGTAATAGATATTCCACGATATCATATTATTATTAGGTGGAATAACCGTTTTTATTTATCTCCCCGGAGTTTCTAAATCATAAGTTCAAACTCATCTCATTCATGAAATAATTTTTGATATTATTTTACTGGTTGAAAATATCATAAAAAAGTTTGCACGACCCATGGGTGTATATATCAATATATGTATGTATTACTAATTTAAAAGTATTTTAAACGATTTTATTTATTATTATAATAGAATTTTTTAAACAAAATTCTTAGTTTTTAATTTAAATAATTCACTTTATCATTTGTTTATATCATAATCTATAATGTAGTCAATAAAACTGGCTTTGTAAATTAACAATCAATTTTATGCTAGTCTGCATATAGTATATATAAGCGTGATTGATACTAGCTACAAATAAAGTAAAATTTGAAATATCAAGTGCTAGTACGATAGAAGGAAAATATGTTATTTATACACGTCCAATTTCCTAATATTGGGGCGTGAAAAGATTTTTTTTTTTTTATAAATCCAAAAGTAACTTTTAAATTGGGATATTTTTTAGTTTATCCGCCGGATTAAAACCTAGTAGTCTATTAAGAATAAAAAAAAAAAAAATACTGACCAATCATTATTCAGTTTCTTTTTTTTTTTTATACAGTAGTATGTGATTATAAATTTTGATATCTGATATAATAACGGTTAACTAAAAATAATAATATATATTTTGAAATAATAATAATAATAATCATATCTTAACCACTAGAAATAATGTTACAAATACATATAATAAAATAATGAAAAACAAATATAATAAATATAATTCATAATTTTCATTTTCTTGCTTTTTTAAAAACCTGAAAAACCTCAAAATCATCTACTTCAAATATTCCTTCATCTTGTCTAATCAGTTTTTCATAACTATTCTTATAACATTGACCTTTACTAGTATTTTCTTTTAATAAACGTAAATCCGAGTTATTTCCTCCAAAATCTATACCATAATCAAAAACTGCGTGTTGTTTATCAACAACTTTACTAAAGGTGAAATTTGTTAATACATTTTTATCCAAAGAAAAAATAAAACTTTGTTCAAGAAAATGATATTCTCTCGTTGCTTTCCAAACATAGGGATTAAATCCCCCAAGTATTTCATTTGTATCTCTAACGCTAATAACTGTAATAGTAGGCCCTTTATCATTACAACACTCATGGAAGGTTTGGAGATCAAACCCATCCCTACTTCCACGTACAAGTAATTTAAAAATATAAGAATCATTACGATCAGCTTTTAATGCTATCTTGATTAAATAACAAAGTAAAAAGGCATGATCAGAACTAATGATTCCAGAATCAATTGTCATTAAATTTATTTTGAATTTTGAATGAGCAATTTCATTAGAAGAATAATATTCAAGAATTTGAACATAAAAATCAATATCAAAAATACTTTTGAATGGTTTGATTTTTTGAGAGAAATCTGCAGGACTAATTTCTTTAAAATTAATAAGTGGAATAAACGATTTAATTGTCGTTGCAAATGTTGTCATTTCATTGGACGTCCACTTTTCTGTATCAGATGGTAATTCACGAGATTGTGCGATTGCCCATTCCTTAAGTTTATCCCAAACTTCAATCTGTTTTAAAGATTTATTATTTTTTACAAGATTAAGGAGGACATCTTTGTTGATTGTAACAAAGTCATCCGTTTTAAAGATCATTGAAGGATCTTGTCGAATAGTTGTTTTATAAAAACCAGATAATCTTCCCGTGAATTGAGCGTATTTTGTTGTGACATGTTGAATGAGAACCAAATTTTTTTTTAATGATACTTGATCTTTAAGAATGTGTGTTGAAATAATACTGTTTAGATTGTTAAGATGCAATTCACCAATTGCAATTAAAAGTGCAATATTTGTTTTAAGGTCATTTTTAGTCAAGTCAATAGTACCGTTATAAATATACCTAATCAATTATTCAATTGAATCAATTCATTAATAATAAATAATATATCAAAAAAAAAAAAAAAACTACTGTAAAATATTCTTACTTTATAAGAATATCAAATACTTTGACAGAAATATTTGGTATTTCGTGCTTAATAATATTGTTTTCAACTTTTATTTTATCACCTGATAATGCTTTACGAAAATAAGGTGATCGTACTTTTAAAATTAAAGAATGTAATTTAAAAACTTTTGTATCTGGTACTTCTCCGACTAATATTTCGGTATCAGAAAATTCACCAGATTTAAGAGTTTCACAATATTCTTTAGATGATAATGCCCAAAATTTGAAAGACATTTTTTTTGAATTAAAACTTTGAGAAAGATAATTAATTATCTCATTAAAAATATAATAATTTTTCTGATAATTTAATAACGTATTTGTGTGACTTTGGACGTTGATCTATATACTATTAGTTTAACGTACATGTTGTACATCAAGCCAATAATCAAGTTTTTACCTGATATACAAGTTAAATTTTCTCATCATATGATAAATAAAGATTCTAAATGCGCTAACAAAAACGTTTAAATATGTTAACAAAAGCACCTCTAGACTTTTTTAATAAACAAAAAAGAAAAATCGATGATTTAAAAGGAGAAATTTCCGAATAAATAAATTAATAAGCCTATATATATATTCAGTTTTAATTTCATTGCTGCGTCATTTAATCGTGCCCAAAAATAAATAAATAAATAAATAAAACAATAAAAATAAAAAAAATAAAAATTACCAAAGAAAATAATGTTCGAATTATGGAAATCCACATCCGAAGAATATTGTCGTTTACTTGATACTAGTGAATTCTCTGATACTGAAATATTTGTGGGAGAAGAACCTGATACAAAAGTCTTTAAACTTCATTCTTTAATTTTAAAAACTCGTTCTCCATTTTTTCGTACCGCATTTTCTAGTAACTGGATAAAAACCGAAAATAATATTATTAAATTAAATAAACCAAATATTTCTGTTAAAATTTTTGATATACTTATAAAGTGAGAGAAATTTTAACTTATACTTTTCTCAGAGTAAATATATACTTTCTTTTACGTCATATTTAACGTAACTTTAAAAATTTTGTTTATAGGTTCATTTATAGTGGAGTTATCAATCTTACAGAGTATGATACTAGAATAAATGTTGATGTTTTAATTGCAGCGGATGAGTTATGCTTAAATGACTTATGTGTACATATTGAAGAATTTCTTCTCGACGATGAATATTCATTAAAATATAACTTTATCCTTATTCAAAAAACTGTAAATCAACTTACTCAATTTACAAAATTATTACAGTTTTATAAAATAAATGTTCAAAACGATCCATCTTTAATTCTTAGGGCAAATGATTTTACAACCATTCAACATGAAACTTTCCTTGAATTTCTCACAGAATATAGTCAATCTTTAAGTCCTATTGAAATTTGGGATAAACTTATAGAATGGGCGATCGCACATTCTCATGAATTACCATCCGATACAGGACAATGGAAATCTAATGAAATGACAACATTTGCAACAATAATTAAACCATTCATTTCACACATTAATTTTAAAGAAATTAGCATATCAAATTTCTGTCAAAAAGTCAAACCATTTAAGGATATTTTTGATAATGATTTATATGTTGAAATTCTTGAACATTACTCTTTTAATGAAGATGCTCATTCTAAATTTAAAATGGATATCGATTCTAAAATTATTGATCCTGTTCACGCTTTTTTACTTTGCAATTTAATCAAGATGACAAATCAAGATCATCATAGTTGTACTTATGATTTTAAATTACTTGTACGTGGAAGTAGAGATGGATTCGACATTAAAAATTTTCATAAAAAATGTAATGATAAAGGACCTACTATTACTATCGCTATTGTCAAAAATACTAATGAAATACTTGGAGGATTTAATCCTTTAGATTGGAGTCCAAAATATGATAGTACTAATACTAAAGAAAGTTTTATTTTTTCTTTGGACAAAACTAACTTGTCAAGTCTTATCTTCAGTAAAGTTGTTGACGAAAATCACGCGATTTATAAAATACGTGGTCCAGATTTTGGAGACAAAAAATCTGATTTACGTTTATTAGAAGGTAGTAATAAAAAAGGCCAATGTTATAAGACTAGCTATGAAAAACTAATTAGACAAGTTGAAGGAGAATTTGAAATAGACGATTATGAAGTATTCCAAATTATATCATCATATGATCATAACCTCGACGAGGTATATAATGAATACGAAAGATGGATTGATTATTGATCGTTCCTTAGTCTTTGATAGTAATCTATATGAAAGGGTTTCAATTTTAGTTTTAGTGGTAGTGGGTGATATCGGAAATTATTGCGCAACGATATCAAAATTTTTTGATAATTTTCTTTATTATTTACTTTATTATCTTTACATTTTATATTCGAAAATAAATAAAAGTTTATATCATATTATTGTATACATAATTTATCTACAGTATAATAACGAAAATATAGGCCGTTTTAGTGTTTAGTTTAGTTTTGATATTACATTTTTTTTTCAATCTAAATGTTTTGAAAGTGTAATTATAAAATTTATATTAAAAAAAAAAAATTATAAAAATTGTCACAGTAACAGGTGTATAAATATTTTTATTTCTTTAAGTTGATTTATTTTTAATCTGAAATACTTCATAATCCTCTATTTCAAACATTCCTTCATTTTGTCTAATTAATTTTTTATAGCTATTCTGATGACATTGACCTTTTTTATCACTTAATAATAATCTCAAATCTGAATTATCATAACCAAAATCTGGTCCAATACCCGAATCATTTCTATTGTAAATTGCGTATTTACTATCAACTACTCTACTAAAGATGAAATCTGTCAATTTGTTCTTATCAAAAGAAAAAATGAAACTTTCATCCGTATTAACATATCTACTATTATTTGACCAACTTAAAGGATTAAATCCTCCAAGTATTTCATTAGTATTTTTAACGCTAATAACAGTAATAGTCGGTCCTTCATGATCACAAGAATTGTGAAAAGTTTCAGATTCAAATCCATCTCTACTTCCACGAACAAGTAAATTAAAATCATAAAAAATATTACTGCCATCTTGTCTGGTTATCTTAATTAAATTGCCAATTAAAAATGCGAGATCAGAACTAATAATTCTAGAATCAATATTCATTTTAAAGTTTGATCGAACTTCATTATTAAAAGAATAATGTTCAAGAATCTTAGCATAAGATTTATCATCAAAAATATCTTTTAATGGTTTAATCTTATGACTAAAATCTGCAGGACTAATTTCTTTAAAATTAATATGTGGAATAAATGATTGAATTATCCCTCTAAAAGTTGTTATTTCACTAGATGTCCATCTTATTACATCGGATGGTAATTCATGAGATCGTGCGATTGCCCATTCTATAAGTTTATCCCAAATTTCAATAGGTCTCAAAGATTGACTATGTTCTGTTAAAAAATTGAGAAGGGTTTCTTGTTGAATAGTTGTAAAATCATTTGTTCTAAGGATTAAATTGGGATCTTTTTGAAAATTTACTCTATAAAATTGTAATAATTTTGTAAATTGATTGAACTTATTTGCAACATTATGAATTAGAATAAAGTTGTTCTTTAATAATGTTTCATTTCTAAGAAGTTCTTTTTCAATGTATGAACATAAATCATAAAGACACAATTCGTCAGCTGCAATTAACACTGCAACATTCGTTTTAATATCATATTTTGTAAGGTCAATAATACTGCTGTAAATATATCTATAAAATAAATAAAAATGTTAAATGAAAGAAATTATTTCTAGTGAAAGAAAAAAAAACAATGATTTAAATTAATGTCTTACTTTATAAGTATATCAAAAACTTTAACAGAAATATTTGGTTTTTGTAATTTAATGATATTATTTTCGGTTCTCACCCAACGACTAGAAAATGCAGTACGAAAATATGGTGATCGAATTTTTAATATTAATGAATGTGCTAAAAAGACTTTTGTATCCGGTTCTTCTCCTACTAATATTTCTGTGTCAGAAAATTCACCAGATTTAAGTATATCACCATATTCTTTAGATGTTAATCTTAATAATTCGGACGACATTTTTTTTTCTTTTTTTTTTTTACTTTGAAAGAGAGAGAGTTTGACAATGTGTATTTGTAGTTAGAAATGGAAGGTATTAATTTATGCTAATCGTTCTATTTTTAGTTAAAAGGCAGCGCCTCCTGATCGTAGATCGGCACCAAATATTATTCCTTTTAATAAATTTAGAAATTATTTAAATTCTCATGTGCTTGTTTATATAATCGTCAAGCAGTCTAAGATATAATGAGCTTTTTGAATATTTAAAATCCGTTTAATTCACTAAAACTACGTGATTTTTGGCAGTATTATTTAAACTTTGCTAAATTAATTATATGATAAATAATGGATTTTTTTCATATAAAAAATTCTTCTATCAAAATATATAGTAAAGCTTTATTATATTAAAAAAAATTTGAAAATAATTATTAATCCTGAAATTCACAAATTAATTAAGTATAAAAAGAATTCAGATTACTAAAACTACTATAAAATTCTAAATAAAAATATTCTTTAAAAATAAAACTGACTTAAATAATATAATTCAGTATGGTATTTTTATTTAGTCTAGGTTATGATATACAGTATATGGCTGTACAAGAAATTTAACAAAAAAATTTTATAACTAAAATTCAATTCTATTTAGGATTTCTTGATGACTTTTTTGTTTTTATTAATATTACATCAGCTTCTAACTTTAACATTACTTAAGGAATTAAAAAAGCAAATCAAAACAATTAATTTTAATATTAAGATCACAAAATTAAAGTTCATAAATAAAAAATATTTTATACAATTTTATTAACAAATAATAAAAGTTAAAAGAACCTTATTTATTTCTTTAAATTTAAAAGATTTAAAAAAGAATAAAAAATAAAGATATAAATTTTAAATCAAAGTTTAATATTAATAAATAATAAATTAGAAATAATTTTATTAAAATAAAAAAAAATAAGACTATTAATTTAAAATTTTAAAATTAAGACTTATAATTTCTGTATTTATATAATTAAAATCAAAGTATTTAAAATATTTTAATTATAATAGTAATATTTTACTTTATTGAATTTAAATTAAAATCTTTTAATAAAATATAATATATTTTGGATTTTACTAAATATTACCAGTAATAATTATTATCACAAATAAAATTTTTTTACTTTATTTGAATTTTTAACTAATATATTAATTTAATTATGGTATATTATAAATATTATTAATATATGTAAATTTGTAAATAGAAAAAGTTTTTTAAGATTAAAAGAGTTGTTATTTAAATAGTTTTTGAAAAAAACATGAACATTTGATTTTTATATTTTTTTTTACTTTAAGTAAAAATTTTTAAAAAACATATTTGTTTACTTATTATTTAAATTTTTTTAAATTATAATTTTTTTTTCAAATATCTTAATTCTAGCTGAAATTATTATTATATTTGACCAGAATTAAGCAGTAACAATTACTAATAATAATCATCACCAGTAAGATTTAGCAATATCCATATATTTTTATTAAATTTTTTAATAAAAAAAAAAATAATAAATTATTAATACAATTTTTTTTAAAAAAGTTTAATTAAACAGGATTCTGGAGAACTAATATATAACTTATAACTAATTTGTACCAAAATTAATATTTTTTACTTAAACAGATTTTTGCAATTATTTTATTATCCAGTAATCTGATTTGTATTAACTTTTTTTTTTGTTTTGTAGAATTTATTTAGAGTTATTTTTAAAAAAAAAATTAGTTAAATTGGATTATATATTAAATAGTATGATAATCATTTTAAATTTGGTTTAATTTGCTAAAACTAATTAGTAAAAAAAAATTATGAGTTATTTTAAAGTTTTCTGAAATTTTAATTAAATAATAATTATATATTAGTATAATTTTTTTTTTTTAATTATTAAAATTTAATATTGACATATCACATATTATTTAATTAGTTAATTATATTTTAATTAAAAAAAAATAAAAAGAATTTATAAATGATAATAATAAATATTTTTAGAACTTCTTGTTAAAAAAAAATGATTATTTTAAATTAAATTTTTTTAAAAAGTTATATATGTATAAAGTGAAATATCACATATAATATAATTATATTATATGTGATATCCTACTTACCCTTGATTATAGTACCACATGTAATCTAAATATTATATATAATCTGAATACTACATGTAATCTAAATATCACATATGATCTAAATTTCACATATAATCTAAATATCACAAAATATAATCTAACTACCACATATGATCTAAAAAATATACAGTAATCTAAATAACACATATAATCTATCAATTTTCTATTTTGTGTATCTTCTTTTACATTCTAACTATGTCTTTAAATTTTTCCTGTTATTTATATATATATATTTTTTTTTTTGAAGATAAGCTGATTAAGCAGTTACTTTATTGACAAAATTAAGAACTTTTTACAGAACCATACAAATGATAATAAAAATAGCTATGCAGAAATAAGCTCTCATACTATAAAAGTAAAAATGCCCAATTTGTCGCACTTACGCTATATAGGTTCTCAGAGGGAGACCATGTTGCCAGATAGCTTTAGATAAGAAAAACTCTAAATCACCTCTATATTCCAGTGCCAGAAACTAAATAAAATCTTCAACTAGTTTTTCTGTATCTCTCTGTCAAGTGAAATGCTCTATGCCCAGTTCATTTAAATCTTCTCTCAACCTTTTTGTATCTTCAAACTAGCATGAAACATTAATGAGTTTATAGAAATCGGCTGCTAGTACCAATTTTCAGAATATAGGACATCTGTGACTCTTCACACTCAGATCTTTAAACTAGTTAGATATATTATAATAGCATCCTAACTATTGTAAAAAATTTATAGAAGCCAGCTGTTAGTACTAACTTCCAGAAAGAAGAACCTATCTAATTGTTAACACTAAAATTATAAAGAAAATTAAAGCCCATCCTATCTCTATTCTTCTACCCACTAAGATTAGACCAAGCCAGTACCCTGCAGATGCTCCAGATGAATCAAGATAACTGCTTATACTGTCTCGTCTACAAGCCAGATCAGTATTCCTATTCTACCATCTACTACCCTGATGTAGTCTTTCATAAAGGCGAATTCTTCACGGTATCATCAGACATTCTCCTGAGAATTAAGTTGACTGCTTACCAAAGAGTGAATTCGTCTAAGATCATAACTGTCTAGTTTATTCCTATCGAAGAATCTTGATTCTTGATATACTTATTATAAAAAACAATATCCAAACAACCTGGCCTATCCTCCAAGTCTCTACGTTAACGCATTCTGATCATGTTACCCATGTCTTCTGTACTTTTTATACTTTTTTTTTTATTTTCTAATACTACTAATTGTAATGTCACTTTAAGGGCCAAAAATAGGGATCATCACAATGAAATAAACAAAAGAATATGTTATAACAAGGGAACTAATCATCAACTGATGATCAGCTGTTAATCAATTTTTTAGGTACCCCCTATATCCCATCAGAAATCCAAAAACAATGATGAGTTTAGAAAAAAATTGTAAATCCATGAAAATATGAAAATTTTCCCCTACCAAAGAATACAGATTTTCAACTGGTTCAGTATTAATCTTCACGAGTACCAAAAAACTGATATCCTACCACCTTTCCACCAACAAAAATGATTTTAAATTTATAAAAAGAATATTCATCACCAAATTTATATATCAGAAAAGCCTCTTCCTGCTACGCCAAGCCCATGCGTTAACTCTACAAAAAGCTGCTTAACTTCCAAAGAAACTTCATGCTAGGCTTACTTCTGGATCTACCAAGAGTAGCCACAAATCCAACCCATCCATCTTGTGCATGAAGAGCATACCTTAGAATACCAAATGGCCGCTCAGATATCAACTTTAGAAAAAGATGTAGATGACTAAAAGTTATCGTGAACTTGACTTATGGAGAAACTTAGTATGCCGGAGACTATATTCTAAACTTTTTAAACTTTTCTAGTTAACTTCAGCAGCGTAGAGCAACTTTTCTAAGACTAAAAGACCATTTTCTTAAAACAAACTGGCCAAAAAGTGCAACTTTTCTTTTCAAAACTTCTTTGGAGAAATAGGCATAGGGATCAGCAGAGAGAGTTGCCCAGTCCTGAAAATATTGTTATTTATATTTTTTATGTTAATATGATTTTATTATCACAATATAATCTAAATACTACATACACATATAATCTAAATACTATGCTTTTTTTCTTATTTTTGAATCATTTATATATCAAATTCTATATTTGGTTTGTTGACTTTTTGTAGCTGTTTATATACCTGGTTTATATTAAAAATGCTAGCCTCCTGCATCTGACTGAGTGCTAGATTTTATATTGAGATGCTTATCCTTTACGCTTATTGATTGCCTATTAATTGTGTCAGATGGCGCAATAGAAGGATCCCAAAATATATATATAGGAGTAGGATCAACAAACGTGTAGCCATAATAGTGATAAATATTGAAGCCAGGTTTTGATTTATGTATTATTTTGGCTTTTTTGGTTAAAGTCAGGTATTCATAATGCGTATTTTTAGTAATTTTTTTTTAAAAGCAAGAGGTTAAATTTGCATATTTTTAGTACTAATTTGGCTGATTTATTATATTTATTATATATAAATAAATAGTTTGATTTTAAATAACAAAATTATAACACTTATTTGAGTATTTCATATTTTAAAAGAAATTTT
>QKYT01000135.1:208087-226924 GCA_003550305.1 Glomus cerebriforme | reverse complement strand
GGTAAAATTACGGAGTATTACGCCACATAAATCATCAGAGTATTACGTTCCGTAATCTTTCGACGGGGTCGTAGCCTTACGTAGTATTACAAAGGCGTAGATTTATGAAATACTTCGTACTAAATAAATTCCTAATGTTAGTGTAGAAGTTAAAGTTATTTTTATTTTGTTATAAGTTTATATAATGCTTTTTGATATATTAATAAAAGTATGAGTTTTTTATATATCAGATATTGCTTATTATTTATTAAAGCTTAATAAAGTACAAATAAATCAGTCTTTCATCTTTTTTAAAATTGTATTGTAGTATTATATTGTAGTGTTAAATGTTAAAAAAAAATAACAGTTTTTTTCATGAATGATAAATTTTTCTAAAATAAATGGTATTTACCAAAATTTTTAATTTGACCAATAATAGTTTAATAATTCAGGCCAAAATTAACAAGTCACATGAGATAAAAAAAAGTGTTAGCGATAATGGGTAGATGAATATGTTCGAATGCAAGTGCGTTCAAATTTTAAACCCTAATAATAATATTAATTATATATATCTTTTTTGTTTTTTTTTATACAGAAATTTCATGCTTAAAATTTTGATATTTTAACATTTTAGATTTTGCATTTTAGTATAGAAATTAAAGTGGTTTTTATTTTTGTTATAAGTTTATACAATGCTTTTTGATATTTAATAAAAGTATGAGTTTTTTATATATCAAATATTTATTAAAGCTTAATAAAGTACAAATAAATTAGTTTTTCATCTTTTTAATTGTATTGTAGTATTATATTGTAGTGCTAAATATTAAAAAAAAATTTTTTTTTTTTTAAAAAAAAAAATACTGAACCTATTGGCTAAATGAATAAAGTTTTTTTCATGAATGATAAATTTTTCTAAGATAAATAGCATTACCAAAATTTTTAATTTGACTAATACTTATATATTTTTGTAAATCGAGACTAAAGTAAAAAAAGTAATAGCTTAAAATTTTATTAATTATTGAGTCAAGAATCCCAAAATTGTCGCATCTGTTATATTTTCATACACTATGAGTTTGCAAGCATTAGTGTGTGTATGATCAAACTATCAACATAAATAATTTTTATCAATTCATCCATTACTACTCTACTATTTTTCTAATCAAAGCAAGCTTTTTTATTTGCAATATATTGAATAATACATTGAATAAGCAAGTACAGTAAGTTTTGGTCACTCAATACAGTATATTAAATTTGCAAGAAAATGAGATATAATATTATCATTTCTGGGAATCATGAGAAAATATATTGTGGATGGAAATTTTCACATGTTGATATACTAGAAAATCTTGATTGAGTCATAGATAGCAAAATAAAGAATTATACTGGAAGTTTGGATACTTCAAAATGATATTAATAACTTTTAGGTTATAAAAAAACTGACATTTTATCACAATCAGTATTGTACGTAAAAAAATTTTTATTAATACATGTGACAAAGATTCGGGACTTTACCCGTGATATATAATAAAAGTTCTATTTTATAACTACGAATAATATACATAATCATTCCTTAATAAATTTTTTCGTTCTTGCTTTCTTTTTATCTGGAGCATCGTTAACTTCTACCCTATCTTTCAACAAACCCATGATTATTTCATAATCTTTTTAATACCTTAGCAAAGTTTCTCATTATTTTCTAAAATATTCTCAGTAAGGGTGATGTGATAGTCTGATTTCGTGCAATAAATTCTTTTTGGCGTATACATGATAAAATACCAGTTCGTGGCTAGAATCCCATCTATTCATATTATTTATGGTCGGTGGTAAGATATCAGAGTTAGCCAAAATTTTTTTCAATCATAAAAGACTAGAGGAAAAAAAAAATAAAAAAAATCTTACCTGTTATAATGATCCCATAGAGGTAGTCGAAATCATTTTTGAAAGCTTCAGATACCTTTCATTTTTTCTTATTCATGTGGTAAGAACTTTTGAGTTGCATCACATTCTGCATAATAGCTAAGAAGGACACCAGATAATTATAATAAAGGTCATATGCAAAAAAAAGTATATAATTTTGTATTTTTAATGGAAAGGTCATATGAAAAAATGAGTATTTTAAGAAAAAGTTATATGCCAAAATAGAATAACACCAAATTAGATCATAGCAAAAAAAGTATATAATTTTAGATAAAATTTTAAGGTCATATGTGATTTTTTTAGTAAAAGTGTATATTTGAAAAATATCATATGCAGTGTTATATCAATTTTCAATATAAATAGCAAATGAAAAAAATTTATTTTATATTGAATAAATTTACCACAATATCAAATCTTTTAGAAAAATTCATTTTGTGTATGATAAATTTATTGCAATATAATAAATTTATCAAATTTATATTATAATAATCCATGATAAACTTACCAAAAATTCAATATGTTTTACCATTTATTACTTCTAAAATGTTAAGATACATATACTCCCCGGTCAAAAGTATCTGACCACTCTAAAAATTAAAAATTAATTGAGAAAATTGAATTTTTTAATAAAAATTTTACATTTATTTTAAAGTATGAAGCATTAAAAACAATTAAGAAGTGTTTTTTTACTTAAATAGTAATAAAATTCTGTATAAATATTTAATTCAAAAAATGTGAAAAATTTTATCTTTTTAATCAGAAGTAGTGCTCCTAACAGATCAGTTCAGATCGGATTTGATTTAAATCTGATCTGATCTGAATCCAGTCTGAACAGATCTGAACTGATCTGAATCTGACTGGATCTGATCTGAACTAATCTGAAACTGATCCAGATTTGAACTGAACTGAAGTCGAACTGATCTGAATCTAATTAATCTGAAACTGAACCGAACTAAAACTGATTCAAATCTGAAACTGAACTGATCTGAATCTAATTGTTCATTTGGTTTCCTAAAAAAAAGAGAAGGGAGACATTAATTACGTTCTCTGAAAGTAAAAAAAAATGAAAAGAGACGAACGAACTAACCTCTTAGTTCGTTCGTTCAAGTTCTGTTCGTTCAGCTTCATCTGTTCGTCCAGTTTCCTAAAAAAAGAGAAAAGGAAATATTAGTTACGTTCCCTAATAATTAATAAAGTAAAAAAAAGAACGACCTTACGTTCGTCCAAGATCCCAGTCGTTCGGCTTTATCCATTCGTCCAATTTCCTAAAAAAAAGAGAAGGGAAACGTTAATTACGTTCCCTGAAAGTAAAAAACTGAAAGAAATAAACGAACTAATCACTTTGTTCTTTCATTCAAGTTCCATTCGTTTGGCTTCATCCGTTCGTCCGATTTCCTAAAAATAAAGAAGGGAGACATTAATTACGTTCCCTGAAAGTAAAAAAATGAAAAGAAATGAATGAACTAACCTCTTAGTTCGTTTGTTCAAGTTCCATTCGTTCGGCTTCATCTGTTCGTCCGGTTTCCTAAAAATAAAGAAGAGAGACATTAATTACATTCCCTGAAAGTAAAAAAATGAAAAGAAATGAATGAACTAACCTCTTAGTTCGTTTATTCAAGTTCCGTTCGTTCAGCTTCGTCCGTTCGTCCGGTTTCCTAAAAAAAAAGAGAAAAGAGAACGTTAATTACTTTCCCTAAAAAGAAATAAAGTAAAAAAAGAATGAACTCACCTTTAGTTTGTTCAGGAACTGTTCGTTCGGTCATCCAGGTTCCGTCTCTAAAGTCTCTAAAAAAAAGATAAAAATAAAAAAAAAAAAATTTTTTTATTTATCATATTTAATATATGAAGATCTGAATCTGATCGGATCGGATCTGGATTTTTTTGTACCATGATCTGATCTGATCTGATCAGATTCAGATCGGATTTATTTGCTTTCGGATCAGATCCACGGATCTTAAATTTGCAAAACTGATCTGAATCCGTTTCAGATCAAATCTGCGGATTCAGATCGGATCAGATTTTTTTAGGAGCACTAATCAGAAGTACTACAGTAAAATAAATGCCAAGATTAGATTTTTTAACTAAAAAATACCTTATATTTCAAAAATCAGAAAAATTAGATCAATAGTTGTTGAGAAATCTGTCTTTGAAAATTATTAAAATTCATTAAAATTCAGTAAAAATGATGGTTTACATATGAAATTTGCAAAAATTTATCATTTCTAAGTAATAATTTCTCAAGAACTGCTGATTCAATCCTTTTGATATTTGAAACATAAGCTATTTTTTAGTCAAAGAATCAATTTTTAATATTTATTTTACTATAATTGTACTGGTTAAAAAGTCAAAAATTTTTTCATCTTAAAAATTAAATATTTCTGCAATATTTTATTATCAATTAAGTGAAAAATTACTTCTAAATAGTTTTTTACACCTCAAATTTAAAATAAACGTAAAATTTTATTAAAACCCTATTTTTTTTTAATTTTTAAGATGGTTGGATACTTTTGACCAGAAAGTGTATACGTCTTAACTTTTATCTTTTATGTTATTATATACCAATATTAACATGAAATGAATAGTAAAAATCTTGAGCAACTTTTAAACATTAATAAATTTCTTTCTACAACCCCACCTCCTAATATTCATTCTGTTCAAGCTTATGTTTTAACTATTAATATATCTGATAACTTTTCTATTATTTTTGATACTTCTCATGAAACTCTTTCTCTATTAGCCAATATTGATAGCGCTGCTAAAAAAATTCTCCACTTGCAACATGATGCGTTTATTCAATTCTGAATTTTAACAAATTAATCTAGTTACTTTGACTCAAAATGATAGTGCAAGATCTGGAACTTTAAGAATAAATAGATGGCAAAATAGAAAACGTCTAGAAATATTGAAAAAATGTCAAAATACTCCAGGTAAAATTATTGATCATTATAAATTTATTAATTATAAATGATAATTAACTAATTAATTCATAATTTATTTAGCTTTGCCAAGCATTAGTGTTGCAAATGTTACTTTGGAAAATCTTACAAAGTGTGGTAGTTATATACTTTTAGAATCAAAAATTTATTTCATTCAAATTTTAGCTATGTATTATAAATTATCAAATTATTATTCTTAGATTCACTTTTTTATGTTTCAGTATGTGTTTATATAGAGCAAATTCCAAGTATTTTTAGACGTTTTTCAACAGATAAACTAAAATATGCTCTGTTTTTGCATATCCCTAGTAATTTTATTATTTATTATTTATGAAACTGTGATTTTTAATTGTAGAAAAAAAAAATGACAATCTATAATTTTTTTAATTCAGTTATAGATAAATTACAATTAATTATTACTACAAAGTCTGCTTAAATAAATTTAGTATGAAATAAAGTTTTCTGACCTGTTTACTAGTAAAAAAAAAAAAAAAAAATAGTATCAAAGTCATATGATAAAAAAGGATATTTTTAGTATATATAAGGATCATATGATAAAAATGTATATCAAAATGGCAAAATTTATGTATATTTCATTAGATTTTTAATTAGTACTGCAGATATGACCTTTATTAGAATTATTCAGAATCCTACCTAAGACCTCTTGATTCTGCTTTTCTTTGGTAATGCAAACAAGTTCCTCATTCAATGAATCTATAATTTTTTTGATTGCAAAATCAACTTGTCCCGTTGCTTTCTCACCAACGACTTCAAACTGAGATTCTAAGAACATTCTCTATTAGGTGATATCTTTGATTATATATTGCTGAAAATAATATTGCCTCAATATATGAACAGCGTACAGCCTCATTACTGCTTTTTGCCAAACCTTTGATACCCATTTTTCGTTTGGTTATACAATATCAGAAATGTTTATCAAATAATTCTCTATAAAAGGACAACACTTCAAATTTGGAAAAATTTGAAAACTGCGATAAATAACCCCACGGACCAATCACGATCATTGGCACAATCATGTAATTTGCATGAAATGTGTGAGTTTGAAACTATTGAATCTTTACCAACAAAGATATATTTTTTTCACTTTTATGCTTATTTTTTTTCGCGGTTTTTTTTAGTTTTCTATTATTTTTAAAAGTTAAAACTATTGTATTATTTGTAGTATTCTTATAATAAAAAACACTTGAAAATTATACATTATACAGTGTTTAAATACATTTAAAATGTATAAAATATAAAAAAATAAAAAGAAATACCTCTATTTCAAAGTTTAAGAGGTTATTTCTAAAAAAAAAAGAAATGTTAGCAACATTTCTAAGACAAGAAAATAAACATAAAAGTATAAAAATACCTTCATTTTGCCCATTTCTAAGTTCAAGAAGCTGTTCCTAAAAAAAAATAAAGAAATATTAGCAATACTGTATTTCTAAAATAAAAAATAGCAAAAATAAAATATAAAAAAATAAAAGAAATACCTCCATTACGCCCATTTCGAAGTCCAAAAGGCTGTCCCTAAAAAATGAAGGGAAAACGCGTTATTAACCGCGAAAACCGTAACCAGAAATGATCGACATAAAGCATATAATCGTGACATGATAACAGATTATCTTGGAAAATTTTACTTTGTCGATATGTTAAAAGATCGTAATATCCAGGTGAATATACATTCTGTTCTTATTTTATTGGTCGGAATGTTGAGAAATATAAACTTTGGCTGGGAAACGTAAACGACTGGGATCTCTATTGGATTGAGAATCAATCACGTTCATCGTTAATTACCAATCAAAATTCACATACAGCCTTGGCTGAGGAACTGAGGCGCCTGAGTCATATATACAATGGAATACATCCTGCTTGCAAAATAATCTCTGGATTGCAGAACGAATTAAAAGAAAGTACAGTTATTTGTAGATCTCATATAGTCGATGGGTGGTGTCAGCTCACTCCTTGGCTAATCCGGTAACAGTATGTTGAAAAGGTTTTCCAGTGTGTAAAACCAACGGGTAGCATAATATGTGTGTGGTTATGGAATCGTTGATCCGGTCCGTAGTGTCTGGATAAGAAAACTTCTTCTAAACTAAACTCATAGTCCGTAGTGTCACTGAGGGAGGGCCGTAGTGCCCGTTGGAATTTTCTTCCCATCCATTTTTTTTTTGTCTCGGAGTGTATTATCAGATTTTATTATATTGATAATTACTTTATTTATTTTGTATATAGTGTATTGCCAAGAGTGAGGAAAATAAGAAAATTTGGGATACAAGGAATCGAATCGCATCACTAACTGTGGAATCCATATTGATTGACCTGGAGTCAGATCTTGATAAGGCGAGTGATTTATTATATTCTTTGACGTATTTTATCGACTCGTTCTTTGATGCTTATTACTGAACTTGCTATTTGCAGAAGAAGGGAAGGCAGGCTGGCCTTAGGATAGCACGACGAGGATTTCAGGTATATGCCGACACGGAGTTTGATTCGGTAGAACGAGAACGAAAGAGAGTAAGAGAAAATGGTAATGTCGAAACAACAGTTGGGGAAGCCTCTCCCGTTACAACTCATCATTTCAACATTTGAATTCCTCCATCACGTGTTTGTGATTTTATCCTCTCAACATGACTCTTACACAGGCTCAACGACTACAAACTTCCGAATATAAAATTCACCCGTCAAATGCTTCTAAGTCCTCTGGAACCGTGGTAATTATACTTATGTTAATGTTTAGTATGAAAAAGTGGTTTCCTTAAACTTTTTGGGCATATGCATAGGCAGAAACTGACGTTTTTAACTCCGAGAACGATGATGATTCAAATCATGAAATACTTGAGGTAAATTAGATCTGGGCGGGTATTGTTAGTTGTAAATGTTTGTTATTCTCACTACTATCTGTCTTGAAGGAGTCGAATGATGATGAAGAGGTGGAGGTGAGCGACAATAAGATGAAAGAAAACAAAGTAAATATGTAAATATTCATTAAAATTTTGGACTTTGGTTCTTTTTTAGATAATAATGAAAATTTATTTTCTTTGCTATTTAGAATGGACCATTCAGACTGAACAAGAAACACAGACAGATTGTTGAGCAGACATTTAGTAGCATGAAAAAGGAGAGAATGTGGAGACTTTCAACGGGAAAATATGTCGAAGAAGAATTATTCGAATTGGGGAAAAAGTTAGAACTTGAGCAGTCATTTATTATATAAGCGGTTTTTTTTAGTAGTAATTGCGTTATGGAAAACAAAATTGTACTTTTTATTACTTAGCGCCGTTCATTCTTTTATTTTGGATGTCGATGACGTGATAATTAGACGGCATTTCAACAAGGCAGAATTAGACGAAATTGATTATGCTCCTGGCCCGCAGGAACCCGAGCTCTCAGATGAAATCATTGAAATACTTCATTTACATGTTATTGATAAAGACATACATGTATTACAACAAGTAATCATCTTTCCTGTCGTAGACGAGCTTGAATGACATTAGAAAGATCATAAAAGAAATAATGTTTGATGATAATTATGACCACGAAAAAGATCATGATAAAGATTATATTATATATGCCTTATACTCATTGTAAGTATGTGACTGGCTCACATATGCATATTATGGATGATGTATCAATGGTGAATTGATTAAAACTTAAGAGAAATTCAAAGTGAAAGTTTGAAAGATGTAAACCTGGAAGCCTGGTTCAACTGCCACGTATAGAATGCGATCTTTGAACAAGCTTTTGGAGATCTAAAAGCAATATCCATCGTCAGGTAATTTTTATAAAAAATGTAAATTGCTTTGATGTATTCGATAATTTTTCTTTTTAATAATCCAGAGGGGGAGTTCAAGTTTAGCATCGGCATCACGAAAAAATTCAAAGAGACAATCAGGAGAACGATAGAAAATGGGTCGCAGGGGCATAGAAGTGTCAGAAATGGTATTAAAGATGAGTTTGGAGCTGGGGAAGACGGGAAAAAGTGGATTGATAAAAATGGAACGAAAGTTCTCAAGGAGAAAGGATTAAAGCTACCAAAACACTCAAGGATATGTTAATAAAATTGATGGAGAAAGTAGATTGGGATATAGAGAGGTGTTCGAAAATTCAAACAGTTGGAATGATTCATGCTGGTATTTTCTTCATGTCTGCAAAAATCCATAGGTTTTCATATAATAACGTCTTTAATTTATTTATAGGAATGATGATTATGACGATCTACATGGACAACCCGAAGGGCTACATATGTAGGGTTCGACATGGTGAAACGATGGAGGTTCCGGATAGTGCAGAAAATTTTTCTTCTATCCTGGAAATTCTAGCATCCGTTCTGAATATGAAGGTTAGTTATATTCGTGCTTTTTATCTAATGATTCATATGTCTATATCAATATAAGCTGATGACTCCATAAATGTTAGACTGTAGTTCGAAAGACAATGAAGGTAGTACAAGTAAAAAAACAAACAAAATCATTTAAAAAAGCTGGATTTCGAAAGCGACCTCTAGAAGAAAATCAGCATCGACTATCTTTATGCTTACCAACTCCGAAAAAGGCTAAAGTATGCACAGAAGCAAATGTTGAGAGATCATATCCATCATCGGTATGTCCTGAATCCCCACATTCTGAATTACCGTTAATATAATTCTAGCTTTTAAAAAGCCTTCAGCAGATGAACATCAAATAGGATAGTTTCATCAATTCGGAATGTAATGTGGGATATGCAACTATGTGTAAAAAAAAATATAAACCTATTTGAATGTAATTGTATCACGAAAAGTTCTGATCATTTTCAGTAAAATCTTGATTTTTATTACTGTTATGCATAATAGTTCATCGGTTTCATCACACATATTGCTGTGCATCGAAAAATTTGTCTATATATCAATAAAGTATACGTTATTAGTTTGTCCGCATCGGGGCTCTGCCTTCAACTTCTTCATTGTAATAAAAATAACGGAGTCCATTATTTTATTTCCCGGACACTTAAACATTACATAGATAAAGTAAATTCGTTACTAATAGCAGAAATCGAAGAGATCATTAATTTATACCTAAGTTTATTAAGATTATTTGCACAGTCATGTGACTGTGAATTAGATACTGCGGAATTTTCACACGAATTACAATGCTCATTCTTTATATAATTATAATTATTATAATTTTTTTAATGATATTATATATAAAACATGAATTGATAATTATAATAGAAATAATATAATTATTATTTAATAAACAATAGATGATATAATAATTTAACAAAATTGATTCTTAAATATACGATTATTCCTACTAATTTTTTTTATCTTCAGGAAAACCTTCCTTTGGTGGTCCATCATAAGCTGGTGGTGCTTCATCAGGAGGTCCAACAAAGAAACCACCAACAAAACTATTAGGTGGTTGTGGTGCAGATCCGGGTTGACCAAATTGTCCTTGTGGTCCTGGTGGCGGAGGATGTTGTTGATAACCACCAAATGAAGGTTGTCCTTGTTGAACAGGTCCATAAAATTGTTGTTGATAATATGGTTGTTGTGGTTGTTGTTGATAATATTGTTGACCATAATATCCTTGTGGAGGTGGTGGTGGATTTCCAAAACCGCCAGTTTGATATTGTCCACCCATAGGAGGAATATGTGGTGCAGCAGGTCCTTGATCTGAAGTATTAGAATTAGCAGAGCTATAAGAATCTTTTCTATTATCTTCTCCAGAAACTGAAATATTTCCTATGATTTGACGAGTATTTCCGCTCGAAGAAGGATTTGAAAGTTGTGTAGTATCAGATGATGATATTTTTAATCCTGCAAGCTGATTCTTTATACTAGAAATATCATCTTCTAATTTACCAATCTTATCTTCTTTTTGATCAATTGTTGTAGATTTAGATTTAAGAGTTTCCTCTAATTCTTTTATCACTTGAGATAATTTTCCTTTTTCTGTTGCTACACTATTGACATCAGCTTGAAGTTTAGAAATAATTGAATCTCTTTCTCTAAGTGCCACCTCGAATTCTTGTTTTTGAGACATTATGGTATTATATTGTTTTAATTGTTCCTCATATTGTTTCTTTGAAGCTTCTAACGCAGCAGAAATTTCATTAATCTTTGTTTCTGAAGCTCGTTTTTCAGCTTCTAAAGCTGCGTTAAGTTCTTCAATTTTTGAAGCAGATGCTCTTTTCTCTGCTTGCAATGCAGCAGATAAATCATTAAGTTGTGCTTCATATCCATCTTTTTGTGCAGATAAAGCTGCAACAAATTCATTAACTTGTTTTTCATATTCTTGTTTTTGACTCTCTAAATTTTTAGCAAAATCAGCAACTTGAGCATCATGTTCTTCTTTCAAAGTAGCCATAGAACCCGAAAGTTGACTAAGTTTTGCTTCATATTCTGCTTTTTGAGATGCTAATTGTGCTGGAGCAGTATTAGTTAAAGCTGGTAAAAGAGGTCTAATTTCTGAGGAAGATGGTTGCCAGCGATGTAAAGCTATTTGACAATCTTTAATAGCCTGTACGGTCATTTCACGACCTGAAAAAGATATGATATAAAAATATATATTATTTATTGAGTATTGATAAAATAAAATTTTTTTTTTCACAAGTAACCCTTTTTTTCACCTTTGTATTCCCTTGATTCACCAGATTTAATAGGAATAGAATCAATTTGTTCGACAAGATCCCAACCAAAACCAGAAATGATAGCGATTTTTTCCGAAGCTTCAAAAGTAGCATTTAAATGAATTGCCATAGCTTCTCTGAATTTTTTTCTTATAATATTACCAACTTCAGTTTCATCAGCTAAAGAGTCATGATTAACCATTTTAAGATCAGCTTCAAGTTCAGGAATTCTAGGTGATTTTGGATGAGACTTTGCTATTTTATTTATTTCATCATTAATTTTTCGTTTTCTTTCTTTATGAACAATAAGACGTTCTTCAGCTGCACGAATTTCTTTAATAATATTTCTATAATGCTCATATTTTTCTATAAAAATAAGTTAAATTAATTGTGATGAAAAATCGAATCGAAATACATATAAATTAAATTATATTCTCGATTTTCTTACCAGTTAATACGATCTCAACGTCTGAAATTTTTGTTAATATATCAGCCAATTTTTCAGTTATATCCTAATTAAAAAAGAAAAAAGAAAAAAAGAATTAAAACAACATCATAAAAACAATCCGCCTTTGTGAGATGTTTTTTCGGATTTAAAATATTGGATAAAAAATTTTTTTTTTATTTATTATACATACAGCGATATCCTCACCATGGTCTCTTCCCCACACATAAATATATTTGCTAGCTAAATTATTAAAAAAGAGGAAATAGTTAATATTTTTCAAATAAAACAATAAATTACTGATAAAACTAACCTTCTCTTCTTTCATTCGCAGCATTTTGTAAACTTGTCAAAACATTTTTCTCTTCTTTTAAATAAAGAGTAATATTTTTCAAGTCTTCAGGTAACCTAGGATCTAGTCTAGAAAGATTTCTACGAACCTCATGAGATAAATTATCTTTAGTAAAAGTCTTAAAAGTATCAAAAATGGTTGTTTGTCTTCCTTCCGAAGATGGAGTAACGGTTAAATTACTCATTTTTTTTAAAGAATTTGTGAAAAAAATGATCCGCTCTTATATAAAAATGATCATGCCTGTTCTATAAATAAATTACACTGAGTTCTTTTCTTGTCCATTTTTAATGAACGGATCGTTACAAATTCGACTTATGAGGTAAAAATTCACGGATGCGCAGTAATGGTTGTGAATTGACGTCATTTCCAATGTTCGTTTGGTCGCGTTCCACCAAAATAATTGCCGTTTTATAATTTTGGCAGAAATTACAAATTTAATTAACCTTTATTTTAAATTAGCCAATAAAAATATAGAATTTACTCACATGTTAATACTGAATTTTTTTTTTTTTTTATTAAGCTATAAATAAACTACAATTGCATAATTATTATTAATATTTTTGAAAAATTCATTATGCAAATATTTAAAGTAAATTATACCTTATTTTTTGAACTTGTTTGTGGCATTTATTTGAATATAAATAAAAAGTAATAAAGAAAAAAGTAAAAGAATATGTCAAGAAAAACCAAAAAATATTTATAATAGGTTTGCTTTTCTAAAATTCTGCACTTAGTTTTACCAAATTTTTACTATAGTTTTATTATAGTTTGTTTTGCATTTCATCAAGTTTTGCTAACTTTTAATAAGATTTTAATATGTTTTGTCAAATTATTACATTCTGTCATTTCATCTATTTGCTAAATTTTCTAGTAACTGGTAAAGTCAAGCAATCTTAGTTTATAAGCATAATCAGCATCATTATGGGTAGTTGCAGAATAATACAATTATTAAATAGGAATGTTAAAATATTATCTAAACTATTTTGCAATTCAATGATATTCTAACATCTTTATCAAATAACTAATATATATTTCTTATTAAAAAATATATATTCTACAAGAATTACAAAGATTCCAGAGGGTAGATCCTAATATCAAAATAAATTAGCTCTTAGTTTTGGTTGAGATATAATAGATATAACAGGTAAATAGCAAAACATTATATTGTGAGTATCATTGATATCCTGATTAAATTTAAATGTATAATTAGATAATAGAATACTTTAAATCTACCCAATTTTTAATTATAATATTCACGATATATTCTTTAATAGGGCTCTGATTGGTTCAGTTTAGTTTGGAATTTGCCAAAACTAATACTGAACTAAAATTATTAGTATCAGTATTGGTAATTTACTGAAACATTCAGTTCAGTTTTTGACCAAACTGATACCGGTTAGTAAATACCAAAAACTGAACTGATTTACCAATTTTTTTTGTAAAAAACTTGTATTAATTAAATCTTCGAACAAGTTTGGATCAATTGAGTTGAATCAAAGTCAAAAGATCTTTAATTTGTTACAACACGCCTCGATATAATAAAGTTGACATCTGAACTAATCAGTCCTTCGTTATAAGAATGATTTTATTGCAAATACCAAATATGTGATCACATTTTATATAAACAGATTTATAAAAATTGTACAATTACTTTTTATAAATAAATATGAATTGATATTTAAGTATTTTTAATTCAAAATTGGAATTAATGTTAATAAGAAATAATTTATAAAATATAAATTTGTATATATTTTAAAAGTTTTCTTTATTTAAAAAAAATAGATTATTATTTAACGTCCTATACTACAGGACAAAACAATATTTATAATTGCAAACTACTGAGCATTATTACTTAGTAGTTAGCAAGTTATGGTTACATCTTTGGGTATGTCTTATTACTAAAAAAAGTAAATATATTTAATATAAATCTGAAAAATTAATTCATTCATTTTAATAATTACCTGGCCATTCTCAGAATCTAGTTCTGAAGATACAATAATATTTTTTTCTGGTATATGATCACCTCTCCCTTTTCTCGTGCCATTGTGCCAGTCACAAAAATCCTAAAAGATATTAATTATATTATTATTAAGTTATATCTATTTCCATATTATTATTTATTATTTACTTACCCCATAATCTCTAACTAAATTTTTCCATTTCTGCTCACATTGGTGAGTGGTATAAATTCTAGTATATCTTCTATTTATTCTTTAGGCAATGCTTTTCCAGAACTCCACTTTATTACCTTTAAACTTTGTATGATATTTGTCATTTATTTTCCTTCTTTTTGAGACTAAAAGATCCATTTCAGATCTCTCCAGATGATTTTTGTTTTCATTTTTATTTTACAATTATTGAAAAAAAATATGTAGAAAAATTTTTAAATGTTAAAAGTTCGAAATGTGAAAGTTAAATAATGATAAAATACTTTCCTTTATAAAAAAATTTTAATTAATCAAAATACTGATTTGATATTTTAAGAAAACTTAGATAAATACAGTAAATATATAATTGAAATACTTAATACTGTATAATAAAAACTCTTTGTGATTAAAATTCTTATTTTTGTATTCCTTAAAAATATAAAGTCAAGTAATTATACAAATTAGATATTGTATTATTTATAAAATTAGCAAAATTTAATAATTACAGTAGATCAGACAATTACGGTTACAATAATAAAACATTATCTTGGTGATAAATATAAATCATTTTAAAAATATTCAACAAAAATGGATAAGTAATTTTAACATAAATTCAATACAAATTCAACACAAATTTATTACAAATTATAAATAACAATATATATGAATTGTCAACACTATTTTAACACTATTTTAACACATGAACACAGGGTGTTATTTAGTCAATGTATTATATTAAATTATATTATGTAATTATTAATAAGTAGTTTGTTATACAGAAATAAATAGCTTCTTTTCTAAGTTTTTTAATTCTTCTTTATTCAAATTAAAAACTTCTTATAATGCAATATCAAATATTTATTATTTCAAAAAAAAAAAAAAGCTTATGCTAAAAAAAAATTACATGCAAGAATTTAATTTTTTTTTTTTTAACTTGTATATTAATGAAGAATGATTAATTTAAAAAACCTGAGCGGTACTAATGTTTTAAACACATAATAGAATGTACTGTCTTAGGAGCAAGACTTGCTCTATTAGGGGTAATAATATCAGCCATACTTGAAAAAATTCTTTTAGCAGGTACACTTGTTGCTATTTAATAAAAATATTTTTTTTACATTAATAAATATCATTAAAAGTAATTTAAAAAATAAAAAGATAAAAACCTAGAACTCTGAGGTAATCTCTAGCCATATTTGACAAGTGTGAGTATTCTTTCTCGTATCGCTATTTATAAAAAAAAATTGTTATAAATAATTAATAAAATAAATATTCTTCAAATAATAAAACTTACTTTTCACCACTTTAAAACATCAGTAAGAGGCTGTGCATGATCAGCTTTTAGATAATGATCTAATTCGCTTACAGGTTCTATACATTGTCATTTTAAAAAATAAGAAATTAGATCTTCATCAGATGAATTACATTCTATGTAATTATTTTAAATTTCTTTCAATATATACAACGTATTATAAATTTTAAATACCTATTAAATTTGTTAATATAGTATAAGATAAAGAAAATTATAATATAATTTAAATAAAACAAATCAAAAAATTTGCATGCTCATACATCTTTCTTTGTTTTATCAATCCAATAATCCTCCCACTCATTATTATTCATGTATTCTAACTTAATGTATAGATCTAAAACTATTAAAAAAAATTTAGCAAAATTTTTTTTTTTTTTTTTTTTTTAAAACCTCAGACGAGTATCACAATTTTATTAATGAATATTCATAAATACACCATTTTACAAACTATTGAAAATACATTATTACATGTTACTCTTATTTGATTAAAGTCATCATAACCGCCAAAGGGTACGCACTTTCTCTATTGCAGGTGAAAAAATGTGCAGGGAGTTTCCCTCTCCTACACATTAATCCTTAGACATCTATACGTGCCTGCAGTCTTGGAGAGGAGCAGATGGCCCGACAAAGTTACTTCATACCTTCCGGTGAAGCAAGGTGGGGAAGAAACCACTATTCCAAACTGTATGATGCAATCCCATATGCATCCAGTCTGAGGAGTCTCACCTAAAATTTAGCAAAATTAATATTAAACTAAATTAATATATTTGATATATAAATGTATTNTAACTTACTTAGAGAAGTAGAATATAAAGTTGTACCAGTTTATTATAATAATCTTGGAGCTTATTAATCATCTTGTTTGTTGCTTCCTATTAAAAAAAAAGGAAATTAACATAAAAAATATAAATAAAATTTCAATTTACTTTTTCATTTTCAAATCGATCTGGAGTATCACAAAAATCTTCTAATTTATTTATTAAAATATTATATATTGGAATNACATATGAAAGCNTTGGATAGACTTNANCGCAAATTTGTTTGNTTGCTTTAGTAAAACACTGAAAAATATATATATATTATATATTTAACATCATATATATATATAAATATATAATATTAAATTAAACCTTTAATAATTCCTCTATTTTGGCAAGATGGTCCTATTCCTTTTCACTTATTACAAAAGTATGAAGGCTCAAGTCACTATTACTTAATGTATTAAGAAGCTAAAAAAATAAAATTATTAATAAATTAATTAAAATAAAATTAAAAATTAAAATAATAAACTTACTTCTTTAAAAATTCTTGCTTTCATAAGCATATAGTGGGTTGAATTCCATCTCATGCATATGTCTAGTATTATGTTTAAATTGGAAATATCTGTAGCTTTACATTAAGCTAGAAATTTTTCTTGTTGTTAAGAGGATGCTTTTATTTTTTGATGAGAGTACGAAGCTAAAAACAATATAATTAACAAATTTATTAATTATTAATTAAATAAAGGAAAAGAAAATAGAATAAAACAAAATAAAATAAAAAAAATTACTTTATGTATAAGACCATTAAGTTTTCTAATTTACTTCTTTTTTGAATTTTCCTTGTAAAAACTTTATATCTTTTAATGAAACGAGCTCATTTCTAATGAATCGCATCTAAAATAAATGGATGGGTTAATAAAATTCAGAAAGACATCATTATTTTATTTTTGAGCAAAATTCCATCCTAATTAGAATTAGCCGGTATTATTGTCTTAAAAAAATCATCATTATAAGTGTAATAAAAGAGATTCTTACTGACAATATATCACTTTTTCAATCACACTATACTTATTTTGTCTAGACAACATATTCATTATGTTATTCCTAGTGTGTAAAGAACAAAAATAATATAAATTACTTGGTTAATATTCTGTAATGACTTAAGATGTTGTTTATAATCTTCATCATTAACTTCATTCTTCACACTCTTTAAGATCTTTATAAGACAATCAAAGTTTTCATTTTCTGATTGAATTTTAAAACAATTCTATTGCTGGATAATTATATTAGAAGTGGTTATTTTATCTAAGAGAGGACTTTAAAAAGTTGTATAATGGAGTGAAAATTTTGGCTGATAAGCTAGACATAATTTACTAATTTAAGATATAAGAGTTTTTGTTAGTATATGTCTAGTAAAAAATAAGCAACTATAATTTCAAATTTCATATACTCTCCTTTTAAATAGTTTGCAATTTTCCCATTCACGTCTTCTCTGAGCCTGAGTTTATGTTGGGGTCGAAGCGGAAGAATATGCAATAAACCTTTACGCTAAAATTTTGTGTTCAAGAATAAGAGCATGTGGAATGTGCATTAAAGATCTCGATATTTTCAAAGGTGTTGGGAATAATGCATATACAAACTTTTTTTTTCACTCGCCCAACTGTTTAATAGTTAATACTAAGACCCAATAATATTATATGAATATATTTTGTTCAGAATCGGTGATGTTAGAGAGCCTGTCCCTTCAAAGTAAATATATATATCAGTAAATATTATTCTGCTAAAAATTATTCAGCGAGGAAAAAATTTGAAATATTTTTGGGGATCAGTTTATGTGTGAAATTATTTTATCGCACAAGCATAGTTTCACAAATGATTTGCAGAGTATCACCTATTACATTATATATACTTTAATGAGGATCGAAAATGTGCTAATTTATATCACACATGCCTACATGTATTGTAGCTAAACAATATATTATTTTATTAAGATAATATTTAGGATCTGGATCAATGACTGATCTGGAAAATTTGGCACACATAAGGTTGCTTGCCGAAACTAGGGGGTTTCGGCGGGATGGCGTATGCGAAACTGCCGAAACTAGTTTCGCAAAATCGCACTAAAATGCCGAAATGCCGAAACTGCCGAAACTGCCGAAACTAGTTTCGCAAAATCGCACTAAAATGCCGAAATGCCGAAACTGCCGAAACTGCCGAAACTGTTTCGCATTTCGGCGTAGTATATCATATGATATAAATATAGTTTCGGCATCGGTATTAGTCAAGTGACTTACTGATCCGATTTATCAATGGATCGGTTGATCATAATTTTAAAAAAAAAGTCAAAAAAAAAAATGACTTTTATTATTTATTTTT
>QKYT01000135.1:183244-201580 GCA_003550305.1 Glomus cerebriforme | reverse complement strand
ATATTTTGTATAACCTTCAAAAATATAAGTTTATAGATGCAAAAAAATAAATTTAATGCTAAATAAACTCCGCTAAAATCCAAACTCTCATGCATATTTGCTTGCTGCTTCTTTAAGTGTTAAAATATGACCTAAAGAAGTTATGTGTAATTTTTTTTNCCACCATTCATTGGAAATTTTTGGTATTAAATTTACTCTAATATCATTATTTTCAAAAATTTCTAAATATTGAGTATATTTCCTTTCTCCATAAGTTGCATCTAATTCTTTTAAAAATTCTTTTAATTCTGGAACTACCTTTTCAATAGGATTAGAATCATTATTCAGATATGGTATAGAAGTTAATTGTGATGTTGATGGTGGATATGTAGAAATTGATTGTGATGATGGTGGCAGATATGTAGAAATTGGTTGTGATGGTGGTGGCAGATATGGAATTAATTGTGATGATAGTGGTGGATATGTAGAAATTGATTGTAATTGTAATGGTGAATATGTATAAGAAGATTGTGATGAATGTGTTAAAGGATATATAGTTGATGTTACATGTGCATTTTTTGATACTTTAACTGAATTCATCATATTGAACAAAGGTCNACTTGGAAGATTATCAAAATCAGCAGCATTCTTAATCTAAAATTAATAANTATAATTAATATTATTTAATTTAAAAAAAAATAAACAAATGATACAATAAAATTTAACATTTACAATTTCTGTTGTCCATAATTTTAAATGTAAAACAGTTAAATTTAGATGTCTGTCACCTTCAACATAACAATACTTATTATTGTGAATTGCACAATGATATTTATCATGCAATATTATTAATACATTGGCTTTGTCTGCATTTTCCTCCTTAATTTTATCTTCTTTTGGAATGTGACTTGGCTTTTTTGTATTACGCGAACTGTTATGCAATTTTGCATTATGTGATTTTTGAGATGATTTAAATTCAGTTTCAGAAATTTCATCCAGATCACAAGAAGCCTATATAAAAATAATTATTTATCAATAAAATAATATATAAATGCATAATTAAAATTAAAGATTTACTTTTCTTTTAGGTTGAACATTTACAATAACCAGCATCATTTTCATTGCTTTTTTTAATTTATCACAGTAGTTCAAAAATTCACTGAATTCATATTCATTTTCTAACCAATTTTTAGCTCCATGACTATTCTTAGTCTTATATATTATTTTAAACTTCCCATAATTCATCAATCCATATTTTTCATCTAAATTATTATGAATCTTTTCTTTAAATTCATATATATCATAAGGTTTTTTTTCCAATACTATTAATGAGGAAGGTTGTGATGATGTGTCATTAATAGTTTTTATTTGTAATTTAAATTTAAATNGTTCTTGTGGTAAAGGAGTAGATATAAAATCAGAATGATCAAATAATGAAGAAGCAGTAAAAGATGAATCTAGTAGTAATGGATCCAGAAGTAAATCCTTCACTTTAGGATTTGATGAATCATTAAATGTAGTAGAAGGTATTGTAGATATAGAAGTTGTGGTAGAAGAGGGTATAGACTCTATAGTAAATGATTCTCATTCAGTATTATTAATTTAAATTTTTTTTCCTTCACAATAAGTTTTACCATTACATGAAGAACATAATGAGTAATCAAAGGATTTATTTAAGTCTACATTATACTTAAACTTTATTGTACTTTCTTGTATTTTTTGTACATAAATATTAGGCCAGGCAAAAAAAATTTTTAGATTCTCGTGACCCGGCCATATCAGTTTTTTGAAAAAATGGAAAAAATTTTTTTATTGTAAAAATTTTTTTCACGTGATTTTAAGTATGAGATAAAAATGGTGTTACAAAAACCAACGTGCATAAAAAATTTTACATATGAAAAAATTTTTACATATATAAAAAAATAAGCCGGCCGGTCGGGTCATTTTCAAAATTTTATGTCACGAGAATCTAAAAATTTTCTTTGTCCGGCCTTATCACTAGGGATATGCAATTTGATTTAACATTTGACATTTGATTTGAATTTGATTTGAATTTGCAAATTCAAATCAGTTTTTTTTTGATTTGATTCAAATTTGATTTGATTTAATTTGAAAATTCTTTAATTTAATTGGTCAATTCGACAAATATTTGATATTTGATTCAAATTTGATTCGAACCTGATTTGATTTGACAAATTCAAATTGGCTTCATATTTGATTTGATTTGAGTTTGAGGAATCCTAATTATCACTAATTAAATTATAAGAATAGTTTCTATGAAATTTAACTTTTTTAGTTCTATTTTTTTTATTTAGCTTTACTGATTTGTCACAGTTACAAGTTGTTTTTGATAAGTATTTACCACAATACATGCATTTTGTACAAAAAAAAATAAGTACCAATTTCATAAGAAGACATGGTTATGAAGAATTTTCATATTATTTTGTGTTGATAGAATTTCAAATATTGTATGTATAACGTATTACATATTATTCTTGTGTTATGTAACAGTTGGATACTCATCATATTGTTATACAAAAATCAGAAAATCAGGATCAAATTTTATTTATTTGTTGATCACCACCTGATTCATATATTTTTGAAAACAGCAATAATCTCAAAAAATGCAAAATCGAACAGAATACAAAAGTTAATTGTGAATTTTAACTATTTGTTATATACTTTTGAAATTTGAATATTATGTGTAATTTTATTTGCTCTACAACTTTACTTAATCTCAAAAAGTAGGTTTTAAATGCCGATTTTGAGTTTAATATAGAAAAACTACAAATTTTACTTAATATATATAAGTTACAAAACAGTTTGTTTAGCAGAGCCAAATTTTCTTTTAAGTCATAATGAGAGTTTGCTTAACAGAGTTGAAAATAGTTTGCTTATTGATCATAGTAAATTTTGAAATTTTCATCTGACCTATATATAGATTGTTCAGGTCCTATTTTAACTATATAAAAGAATTAGATAAAATTTAGGAATTAATTAATAAACTTAATTTTAAAAATTTTCTTAATGCTAAAGAATTTATTTAATATGATAATTCTAAAATTACAATAGATATAATTTTTAATAAAGAGATTTTAAAGGTAGTTTTTTCTAATAATCAAGAAAAAGAATTAGAAGAATTAGAAGATTTGAAACCTTTACTACAAATTACTCATAATGAAGCTATTAGATGTTATGATAAAATAATTTTGTATTTGAACAAGAGGGTAATTTTGATATAAAAAAAAAATAAATTGAAATTTGTTAAAAAGCTAAAAAAAAAAGCTTTGAAATAACAGTTTATTTTCACAAGACAAACTAATTTTAATAGATTTCTCAATATAAATTAAAGTAATTTAATTGATTTAAGCATTTATGTAATATAATTTTTTGTAAAATGTATTTTATCATACATAAATAAAATAGTTGAAGTCACATAATTCTTATTATACCAGATTTTTATTATATTATACTGAATAATTCACTATAATATTAGATCTGATTGGTCTGATTGTTAACTTCATTATAAAGCAAGTATACTGTACTTTCTTTTTTAATTGCAATAAGTCATTAATTATATATTTAGTATACTATTTCTATTTATTATTTGAGTTTTAACCACTCTTCTTATATAGAAAAAAAAATAGATATATTATATCTTATCTGTTATAATCTTGAAGTTTTTAGGATTTGGTAACTTTTTATTTTTTTTTTACAATTAATAGTAAACATATTTTATAATATTTATATTGAATATTATAAATTGAGTTCCATTCTTCTCAAAGATTTATTCTACAAGTTTAAATTCAAATTGATATAATTAGTTCTAATAAAAAAAAAAATAGTAAAATAATAAAAGCAATAAAAATTAAAAAAAATTAAATTCTAACTTTTTAGATAATTACCACTTTATTGATTTCTTCTATATTATTATCTTGGCAAATACAAAGGACTGAAACTTTACACATGATCTAAATTAATAAGAGTTTATTCTAGTTTTATGGTTAACTTTTATAATTCTAAAGGTTAAAATTAAGAATACTTTTAAAATAATTTTATAATAATAAAATATAATTTTTATTAAAAAAAAATTTATGTATGTATCAATTAAATTTTAGAATTAATTCCTTTATTTGCAAAGATAATTCTAAATAACTTGAGTTATTATTCTTATTTTTAATAATAAACTAAAATTCTAACTTTTCTTCTTTATATATGAATACTTCATTATACTAAAAATAATAAAATAAATATAATAAACATAATAAATATAACTAATATAATAAATTTAATTAACTAATAAATCTAATAATTATAATTAATTAGATTAATCTAATTATTATAACTATTATAATTTTTGTAACTAAACATGTAACATCATATGATTTACAAATTATGTGATTTTTATTTTTTAACTGTATATTTGTTTCAAAAGATTCTAATTTAATATTATATTTTAAATAATACTATTAGAAATTTGTAATTTATCATTCTTATTATTAACTGAATATTCTAAACTAACTCTATCTAGTATAGCAGGTTTTAGCTTTTTATTTAAATTATATTTATTGGTTGTTTCTAAAAATTTTGCAATTGATAGAGTTACTTTTTACCAGATGTTCTAATAATAGCAATTTTTTTAAGTTATCCTATCATTATAATGTTTTAATTAAGATGTTATATATCTTTTGAATTTTACCTGTACTTTAGTAAGTGATCTTATTTTGAATCAGAGTTGTAAAAAAAATATGATTTCTGTTCAGAAATATGAGTTATTAATGAACCCGTATTTATTAAAATTATTTTTCCTTATATTTGATTTTTAGATTTACACAAAACTGTATTAATCATCAAGTAAATTAGTAATATGAAAAATGTGATTTATTTAAGAATATTTAAAATTGGTTAACTAATGGTTATTTTACCATTCCTAATTTTAACTAAAATCTAATATCAAGTTCTCCCTCTAAATAGTAATGCTATCTCACCTATTTTAGAATGTAATATATATTTATTTTATTTTATTTTTAAGTTGTAATAAATCAGAACTGAATTATTAAATTTTTATTTTTATTTTATATGACAAAGATGTACAGTATTATTAGTAGCTCTAATACATGATATGAAACTTATATTGTAATTTCTAGATTAAGACTATAACTAATCCCATAGTATGAGACATAGGCACATGGCCCATTCCAATAAATAGGAAGTATTTATATATCATTTTTTTTGCGATCATGTGATCTTTTTTTTTTTTTTACAAATAAAAATACAAAAATAAAATTAATTAATAACAAAATAAATAATATATACTGATATTTTTTTTTCATGAATGAAACTTTTAAAATGAATCTCCATTTCTTACTAATTCAAAATATTCCCCACCAAGTGTCATCAATTCTTTATGAGTTCCAGACTCTATTATTTTCCCATTTTCTACTAAAGCTATTTTGCTCATTTTTTTAACATTTTTAAGACGATGAGTTATCATTAAAGTAGTACGACCTTGTTGAACTTTGTTTAATGTTTCTTGAACTATTGACTCATTTTTTGTATCTAATGCACTTGTAGCTTCATCAAGTATAAGAATTTTTGGATTTCTTAAAAGAACTCTTGCTATAGCAATTCTTTGACGTTCTCCTCCAGATAATTGAGATCCAGTTGAACCAAGTTTTGTATTATAACCATTTGGTAAAGATATAATGAATTTATGCATGTTAACTTGTTTAGCGGCCATTTCAATCTCTTCTTGTGTAGCATCATCTTTACCATACGCAATATTTTCCGCTATAGTCATATCAAATAATACAGGTTCTTGACTGACAATTCCAACATTTTCCCTTAACCATCTCAATTGAATATTTTTAATATTTTCATAATCTAACATTATAGAACCACTATTTGGTTCATAAATTCTTTGTAATAAAGCAGCTACGGTTGATTTTCCATTACCACTTTTACCTACTAAAGCAACAGATTGTCCAGGTTCCAATTTTAAATTAAATCCGTCAAGAATTTTAATATCAGGTCTTTCAGGATATGAAAATTTTACATTATTAAATAAGATTGTACCCTTTAATTCTTCAGGACAAACACCAACATTATCTGGAATAATTGGAAGATTAATTATTTTTTGAATAGATTTGATGGCTTGTTTACTTTTACTATAATATGGGATGGTAGAAAGAACTTGTGAAGCAGATGCTGTACAAAAGATTACTAAAGTCCAAACTGTAAGCATTCTTTGGAGATCGTAAATTCCTTGAGAAACCAATTGAGCTCCGTACCAAAATGTTAAAGCTTTAGTAAAATATGATAAACCTTCTAAAAATCCTGTAGATGCACCAGAAATAAATGCTTTCCTGACTCCGATCAAAAAAGGTTTTCGAAGAGCTTCTTGAAATTTATTTTCCATAACCTTTTCAATGGAAAGGGAAAAAACAGTTCGAACACTTGAAATGCCTTGATAAAATTCATTTGCCGCAGCTTCCATGGCAACTTTTTGTTTCAATTCATATTTTTGTAAAAGATAAGTCTCTAATTCTGAGAATAAGAGTAAAACGGGAACCAATCCAAATCCAACTAATGTTAATTGCCATCCTACTATGAGAGCCCAAATAGTTCCTCCAAATAATGAAACAAATCCAATAATCATATTTCCTGCGAAATGTCCTACTAAAATTTTTGCCGATTCAGTATCTGAAGTAAGTATCGTAGTCACTTTACCGATTGCATTTTCTGATTTATCAAACCATGATTGAGGTTGACGTAATACATTTCCAAATCCCATATGTCTTAAACGAACTGCCCATCTTTCTGAAGCTCTTTCAAGTAAGAAATATTTTAAATGTCCTGTTATTCCGCTTACTGCGGCTATTAAAAGTACGAAAAGGGCGAATGTTCTTGAATTTTTTAAAAGTTCATCCCTATCACTTATTGAATATGTATTTAATAAATTTGCCAATACAAATGAAAATACGGGATTAATTCCTCCATCGATCATTGCGGAAAAAAGCCCGATCCCGTAATATACTTTTTTATCCATAGTCTCTCTTATTAATTTAAAGATACTCATATTATTATTATTTGTGGATGATGATTCATTAGTTATTAGAATATTTATATAATCATCTTCATAATAACTAAGAATATCATTTATTGCGGATTTATCAACGTATCTTCTTGGAATTGTTGTAGCGGTAGCTCCTTGAATTATATCCATATTATCGTTACTATTATCATTATTGTTATCATCATTATAATATTCTTCGATAATAGATTGTCTCCATCCAGATTTTCCAATACTTTTAGATCGATTAACGGAACCGTATTTTGATTTTTGAGGTTCATTAAATAAAAATGTAAATTGTCTCTTTAATTTCATATTAATATTACTTAATTCATGTGTTTTACGATTTGGATTTGGAGAATGTTCATTCGCAAGTTTACTATAATAACCATTATTATTTAATAAATTAGATTTTATTCCAGATTCAACAATTTCTCCTTCATGTAATACGTAGACGAAATCTGTATCACCAACATGTTTCAATTGATGAGTAATAACAATTGTAGTTCGATTTTGTCTACAATTTTCAAGAGCTTCCTGTACTTTTAAATCCGAAGTCATATCAAGAGCACTTGTTGCTTCATCTAAGATAAGAATTGCAGGATCTTTTATTAAAGCACGAGCGATCGCAATTCTTTGACGTTGACCTCCAGAAAGATTTTTACCCATCTCACTTAATTGAGTTTCATAACCATTTGGAAGATCAATGATAGTATCATGAATACAAGCAAGTTTACAAGCTTTAATAACTTCATCCATTGTCGTATTCCAATAATCAACTTTTCCATAAGCAATATTTTTAAAAATTGTATCACTAAAAAGAATTGGTTCTTGACTTACAATACCAATTTGTTGTCTTAACCAAGAAACATTAAGTATTCTTAATTCATGTCCATCTAACATAATTAAACCATTATTAGGTTCATAAAGTTTTTGAATTAATTGAGTTATTGTAGATTTTCCTGAACCACTTTGACCAACTAATACAGTTGTCTTTCCTGCAGGAATTGTTAAATTAATATTTTTTAAAACTAACGTATCCGGACGACTAGGATATGAAAAACTAACTTGATTAAATTTGATATTTCCTTCAATATTTGCTAATTTAAACCCTTTTAAAGATTCTAAATCCATTTTCGCTATAGTTTCTAACAATTTATTTATGGAATGTATAGCATTTTTCGCTTTTAATATCGCAACTAATTTTGGTAATAAACCTTTTAAAACACCTAAACCTAATAAACTAGCATAAAATACACTAAGAACATCACCCGGAGCCAATTTTTTATCAGCAACTAATATTGAACCAAACCAAAATCCTTGAACGAATAAGGATAATGTTAAAAATTGAACTAATCCAGTCCTTAACGCAAAAATCCATGCTAAACTAGATGACACATTATTTGCCTCTTGTAAACATTCATAATGTTTCTTATCTTCTTTTTCTTCTCCATTAAATGATCGAATTGTTTTAATTGCCGCAAGAGCATTTTCAAGTACATTACCAGCTTTTATAAATATATCACGTTCCTTAACTATTAAGGGATTTGCTCTACGCGTGGTGAAAGCAATTACAATAAGAATAAGAGGCATTGTAGATAATATAACGAGAGTAAGAATAGCATTCTTCATAAAGGCCAATATAAAACAACTTATTATTGTAACAATAAATTGAATGAAATAACCCAAATGTTCGGATATTACATTATGTATATCTTCAGTATCTTTATTCACACTAGTCAATAAACCACCTGAAGTCACTTCATCACTTTCAAAGTAACTAATATTCATTCTTAATAAAGATTTAAAGTAAGTTGTTCTCATTCTTTTTGATTGTCTTTCAGCAGTCCACATCCAACATGTTATCATCAAAGCTGTAACAACAAAAGCTCCTATTCCTAATTGTGTAAATTTGAGTAATAAAGAATTTATTTGTTGATCAAACACTTGTTTTGTTATAATTCCAGTTTCCTTATCAGTAAACACGTTAAATATACTTCCGAAAAAATTTGTCATAAAAGGAATCACCAAACCACTTAATATACTAAAGAATAGTCCGAAAGTCATGAGGAAATAATCAAATAATGTAGCGAATTGAAATATATGAAAGAAAGATGTAGAAGTGGTTCGTAATGGAGGTTTTTGTACAGGTAAATATATAGTCTTTGAACGATCACCCGAATCATTATTATCATTATTATTAGACGATTGATGATTGGAAGATTTGGAAGGTTTAATCCCATTTTTTTTAAATATTAAACCTTTCAATTTTTGTTTCGTAAATTGTTCTGTTTTTTCATCACTCATTGATATTTCATCATCATCAAAGTCTAAATATGAAGATTCATTATCATAATTAAAGCTCATACGATTATTATATGTCAAATCGACCAGATCTACTAGTGTATCGCTTGACATACATGAACTTATAGAATCAGTATTATTATTGTTATTATATGAAAAATCTTGTGAATTATACTTTTCCATGTTCTATTTTTTTGAAAATTCCCAGAATTTTCAAAGAAAAAAAAAATTAAGATATTAAAATAAATAATAAAAAAAAATTAATAATAATAAAAAAAATAAAAAATTGAAAAAATTAAAAATGAAAATTGATTTTTGAAACCAAAAGAGCAATTAAAAAGTATTTAAATCAAATATGAACAATATAAAAAACATTTCATTTCAAAGTGGTCGGTTAACTTTAAAGAACGAACAAGCAAACTTTTTTGGTTATACTGTTTCACAATCATCAAATATTTCTATTTTTGTAATGAATCGTTAACGGTTTGTAACATGGATCTACGCGGAGTTATTACGTAATATTGTGTCTAAAGGATTTTCATAAATGGAGATAATAATAGAATAATAGAATAAATAACAAACAATAATAAGACAATATATATAAAACGGGCAAACAAATTTGAGGCGTTTTTCGAACTTTCTTTTTCCTGCGGGTTTCTGCGGCTTGATTAGAAATAAAAAATTTAAATATAGTAAATACAAAGAACATGACAATAGCTTGGTTTATATTTTAAATAATTTATAAATAATTTATCTATTATTAACGACCAGAAACATCCAGGACCATATAGAATTATGGAAAGTTGGAAAAGTGATGGTTGAAAATCTGAAACGTCAATTTAACTTTCCGTATGATCCTCGGACCCTGAACGTTTCCGACCTCTTTTTTTATCAAAGAACTACGCATATACTAAAAAATAAGGTTATAACTAGGGGTTTAATGAACATTTAAATAATGGCAATATTTATTGTCTTATGAAACATTCAATTTGTTTCATTTTAAATTAATGATCTATAGTTGAATCTTTTACATTAATAGTATGAATAGGTAAATACAGCAGTAGTTTAATGTTTCTCTCAAGTATTTTCGTATTAAGACTATTTTCAAAGAGAAAAACATTATAATAATGTTTTTTTTAGAATTATAGTATTATACTCCCTTTAAGAGCGATAAATGAATTTGTCCTTTTTTTTAACAACAATGTATCTAATTCTAAACTATTTTATCGTTTTTATCGTCAAAATCACTTCCACCCTCAATCCATTCTTTCATTTTTAAGAATCATTTATGCATTAGTACAATCCAAATATCTTATTGAAAATATTGGGAGTAAATAAATTTACAATGTTAATATAAGCATTATATTTAGGTACTATATTCTCATATTGATTAAAGTCGCACGAATAAAAATTTTTAGTCTTGTTAATTGAAATTATTTTGTTCTATTTAGAATCTTTCTTCATAAATTTTTTTAACTCTTTCTTCATATACACTTTATAATTGAACTTTTAATACTTTTAATGAATTTTTCTATATAAAGAATTCAAATTCTTTCTTTAAAATATTAATTATTAAAGAATGATAAAACTTCGATATTTGCAATTCCCATTATACCAGTGACATCATAATCGTAATCTACGATTATAAAAATGACGAAACAAAAGGACATGGAAATTTAATATATACCATAATTGAAATAAACGATAATAGCGGAAATATTTAGGTAATGGAAAAAATTAATTAACAATTATTGGTTGATTATTCGAATATTGAATTTCAGTACGTCTTGTGTTACTTCAAAATCCTTTATATAATAATTTGTTTTTTCCAATTTTTTTTATAAACCATCATGCTCTGTAGGGTTGATCAATCATTTTTTTTATCTTTTCAAAAAAGAGAAATTTTTTCATATTTAAATATAGATGTAACAAAATTAATCCTTTTATATGGACCTTCTGGAACAGGTATATTTGATTAATTACTGTATAAATTACATTTGATGTATTGATCAAACCTTCATTTTTTTCATGTTTTTATTTTAGGAAAAACTTTTGTTGTTCAAAATTTAAGCTCAAAATATAAAGTAAAGGTAAATTAATATTTTGTGAATTTATAAAAGGTATTAATATGCCTTACATTTGTCTTTTTGATTTTTTTTTTTTTAGTTATTTACTATTACAATTGGTGATTTAGCTGCCGAATTTCCTGCTGAGCCAGAAAAAGGATTGCGGCATTATTTTAATCTTGCTTATAAAAATCAACCAAGTGTATGTATGTACATTAAAAGTTAAATTTTTTTTTTTTTTTATTGATTTTAATTTAATTTAATCAATCAATAGTGTTATTGGAAAATATAGAATTGATTTTTCCATTGAGCGGTAATAATTTATTTCCATTTTATTTTTGTGAATTATTTAATACATGGATTAATAACGAACAACGTGTCCTTGTTGTAAGTAATATCAATAATATTTTATAATAGAACTTTTTTTTTTTTTTCTACATACGTTAACTAAATATCTTTTATAGGTTGGAACTACAACTAATCGTTCACAAATTAATCCTATTATCCGAAATTTATTTCAAGTATATTTATTTTTCTTTTAAAATAAAAAAATACCATGAATATGCTTTGATCTATTAAAAATTCATTAGTAATGTTTTTGTGAATATCTTAAAATAACCTTTTTTTTTTTACGTTATCATAGGATGAAATCGAATTTAATATTCCAACACCTATTCAAAGACTAGAAATTTTAAAATATTGTTTAAAAGATTTGGATCTTGAAAATCACTTAAGTTTGAAAGAAATAAATGATAAATGTCATGGTTATATAGCAGCTGATATCGCAGCTTTATGTAGATTAGCTTTAGAACAGTGTGATATTAGAAGTATTCAACAAACAGGTTCTTTTTTTTTTATTAAAATATTCTTAATTAATTTTGATATTGTATGATTAAAGAAAATTTTTTTTATATATATGATAGGTGAACCTGGAAATTTATTAATTTCAAATGAAGATTTTCAAAAAAGTTTTCAAAATATTAGAATAAGTAGTTTACAAGAAAAAGCCAGTATCCAAAAAGTTGAATCTGTTCATTGGAGTGATATAGGCGGATTGGAAGAAGTTAAAGTAATTATATCTTAAATATTTTTAAATGAAATTATATTTTATTTTATTAAATATTGATAAACTTTTTCATGTAGAGAACGTTGGAAGAATCTGTTATATGGATATATAAACATGCTGATGCATTTCAACGTCTTGGAATTAAACCATCAAAAGGAGTTCTTTTGTAAATCAAAAGATTGATTTTTTTTACGTGTTTGTCATTATCTGTTAAAATAAAAAAAAATATTCTTTTTTATTATTTTAATAGATATGGTCCACCAGGAACTGGAAAAACATTATTAGCGAAGGCGGTTGCAACAGAATCATCAGCTCATTTTATGCCAATATCAATACCAGAATTAATTAAAAGTGAGGTAAGAAATAATTTGGACTTTTCACGAAATCGAAATCTTTAAGAATTTATATATAGAATATTTAAATCAATCAGAATGGATATGAAAGGTGCTAAATAACTAATTATAACATATATCTTTAGGTAGGCGAATCAGAAAAAGCTATTGCAAAAGTATTTCAAATTGCGATTCGGTGTAGTCCTTGTATTATTTTTTTGGATGAATTGGAGGCCATGTTTGGTGATAGAGAGTCAAGTGGAGGTTTAGGCAAAAAGGTATTTGAATTAATGTCCTTTTTTTCAGGGAATATTTGACTAGTTATTGCGAGATTATTTATTTATTTATTTATTTTCGACTTTTAGTTAATTTCACAACTCTTGTTGGAATTAGATGGATTAGATGCTATCGACAAAAGAGTCGTAATCCTTGCGGCAACTAATAATCCGGGAGCTATTGACCCTTCTCTTTTAAGACCAGGTAAGCTATACTTTAATTGAGCTTGAATAAAATAGTTCAATTTTTAACTTTTATTTTTATAGGTCGTCTTGATAGACATGTTTATATTAAACTTCCAACTCTCGAAGAAAGGATATCAATTCTTAAAGTATTAGGCAATACAATGAAATTTGCTCAAGATGTGAATCTTGAAGAAATTGCTCAAAAAACTGAAAATTATACTGGAGCTGATTTAAAAGCTCTAATACAAAAATCTGCTTTTTTGGCATTTAAGAAATATCATCAAAATAAATTTACAACTGAGGTACGAAAATATAATTTTTTGATTTCATTAAATTTATTTATTTATTTATTAGTTTTTTTTTTTTAAAAAAAAAATGTTTTAGAAAAATATATGTCATAATGATATATTAGAAGCAATTGAGGAAATTAATCCTTCAGTTTCTATTTATCAACTTGAACAGTATCAATTATTTTCTAAGTTCGAATAAACAATGTCGTCAAAAGCCATTGAGGTGAAGTCTCATTGAACATAACAAATGATAATTTTGTAGAAGCTTGTGAATATGTTTATTAATATATTAAAAATCTTATGGAATATTAATTATGAATTTTAATGACGTGAAATAAATTTTGTTAAATGTTCTTTATTGTTTTTTGCTAAAATAAAATTAAATTAATATATTTGTACTTGTTATCTATATAATTGTCTATATTAAAAACAGAGAAAAATAAATAATTGTGATAGATAAAAAAAAAATTCTATATTTTTCTAAAATAAATTTACTTTATAAATGATTCGAATGATTCGCAACAAAGTCAACAACGTTCATCAAAATATTTGTCAACTTTAATCTACTATTTCTAACAATATAGCCAAAATATCCGACTGGTGAAATNATTCTTAATGTGACTTCTCTGGATTTTACCACATCAGCGGTTGCTCGTTTTAGCATTTCATTTTCATATTCCTTAATACAAGAAAGATAATTTTCTGGAGAATAATTAAGTAATGCTTGAGAAAGAATATCAGCATCTTGAATCGCATTACTTGTTCCTAATCCTAATATAGGACTCATAGCATGAACTGCATCTCCCATTAATGTAATTCGATTGCTTGTCCACGAACTAACAGTTAATGGGTTGATGTCTCGCACTCTTCTTCGTTGTATNGGATGGTATGTTTTAAATGGATATGTTCCTTCAGGTGGAGTTTTTTTAGGAGGTAAATCCCATAAGTCTAACAAGATATCAGTCATTTCACATTCTGGTCTTAATTTTCGAATAATATCCTTAACATGTTCGATAACTNACGCGGGATCACTATCATCAATTNCTACATCATTATCTAATTCGCTGGGATAAATATAAGACATGGTTGTTCTNTAATGAAGCTCATTGGAATCGATTTGACCGTCATAACCTTNTTCTTGTTCAATTGGAATTAAACGTAAAACAAGAACTGTTGAATCTCCATTTAATCCAAGATTTTTTTGAATTAAACTATTTCCATCGACTTTAATTAATCTATCCATCAGATGTTTAGGTACAAGAAGATTTGCAGTAACTATAGTTGCATCAAATTCGAGAACTTCTAATTGTGGTACTTTTTGTTTTCGAACTAAAAGAGAAGAAAGAAATAAATAAATAAATAAAAATTGAATTATCAAGTTAGAAAAAAAAAAGAAAAAATATATTTAAAGTTACCTGAAGAATTGATTCCATCGGCACCAACTAAAATGTCGCAAAATTCTTGAGAACCGTCCTCAAATTTTACCCAAACGCCTTCTTCAGTTTCTTCATATCCAATACATTTTTTACCCCATTGAACTGGTACACCTTCTAATAAAACATCTCTAAATCTATCACGATAAGTAATAAATGTTGAAAATAAATGATCTTCTGGATTCTTTGCGAGTTCATAAATATCTTTAACTTGTTTACTTGGAGGTTTTTGTAAAGTATTTCCCATATGGTCAGTGATTGCATATCCATGGTATTCATCAGGAATTGGATTTGGCATTGCTTTCGGAAGACTTGAAGCGATTGAGCATGGAATACAATTTAAAAGAGATCGAACTCCATTAGTGCTCAAACCTATATGATATCCTTGCCATCGATCTATATAATAAACCATTATTAGTGTTAATCACGTGATGCGAACAAGAAGATAAGATTATACCTTTAGGACCAGATTCTCGTTCAAAGATTTTTACATTGAATTCTTTTTTATCTTTGTTTTTCATCAAAGCATGATAAAGAGTAAGTCCTCCTGGACCTGCGCCAGTGATAATTACCGTTGGAATTTTTTCTTGTTGCATTTTATGTTCTTTTTATAGTTTCGAGAATTATTTTTTTAAAAGGATTCAAACGAATTATATTTATTTTTTAATTTACTTCACTTTTTCTTGGTGAATTAATGTGAAATGATGGATCTTTTATAAGAAAATCATTCTTATAAATTTCTTATCGGAAGCAAAATTACATAAAAAAAATTCGATATTCCAGGATTTTACCTTTAAATTTATCCGTTCCGAAATATTGTGGTTGATAATTTATCCGTGTATCGTACTACCGGTAAAAATACTGTCATATCTACAGCGGATAAATTTCTTTTCTTTTCTAATAATGATGTTTTTCCAAATTTATCCGATATAGCAAATTCATTATTTGATTATTTGTATACAGGTCTCGAATAGATTTGAAATTTGATTAAATGTATAATATTATCTTTGGATTCAGATGTATATAGATGAAAAGAGTATTCAGTTTTCAAAAATATTGACAGACTGTACCACTTAGAGAAACTTCAAGGATGAAGAGCTAGATTGAGTATAAGATAATAATTTTATTTTGTGAATTGTTTAATACATGGATTAATAATTTTGTTTTTGTTGTAAATAATAACAATAATGTTTTATGCTATAATAACTTTTTTACACACGTTAACTAAATATCTTTTATAGAGAAATTTTTTTTTTCATATGTGCAACTACGACATAATTATAAAATTTTCTAAGAGATATGAACCACCAGGAACTGGAAACCCATTATTGGCGAAGACTTAAAGATGAATTTGCATTTATTTGATAATTAAGTCATACAACTTGAATTTACGCCTTCAAGACTCCACCCCATTATTCAATTTAGGACCTTTCACATCCATTCTGTTCGATTTAAATCATATTTCATATATAAATGCCTGAATATTTCACTAATCGATTTCGTGAATTGCTATCGCAGGTGAATCAGAAAAAATGGTATAGATTTATTTTATGATTAATGTAGTCTTTGTGTTATTTTCGTTTTCTTTTTTCTTTATATTATTTAACTTATTGTACATTTTTTAATGCATCGTAAAATTTGGAAAAAGATATCCATTATTTTACCGCTATATATTGTGTAACGCTACAGTATGACAATAATATGACAATTTCGAGATAAATTCTTCACTGATATCAAATTTTGATGTAATTTTGCCAGTATGCTAAGTTAATATTTGACTAATCGGGCTTAATATAACCATGTCTCTATCATTCATTCAATTACATATAACCTGGTCTTAAAAGAGATTGGTCTAGATTATTAGTTGCTTGTCGGAAGCATTGATCGCGATGAACTCTTAAAGAAAGGGTATCAATTTTTAAAGTTATATGAAATATATACAGTACATATATATATATTTTTTTAGAATTAAAAAAATATATTTGTCATTATGTATTAGAAGCGATTGAGAAAATCAATCCTTCTGTTTCTATTTATCACAGTATATAACTATTTTGGATAGTAAAAGATAATTAAAAAACAAATTTATTTGCTATATTAGGTAATATAATACTGGCTATCGCATCGTAAATAATTATTAAAAAAAAATTATTAATCATAGTAATCATCATTATTAATGGTGAATAAATTTATCCGCGATATAAAGATCCATATTCCATCATATAATGCATGCATATCAGTAAAACAGGGTTCTATTATTAATATTATTATTGGATGATTAATTCAATCAGGAAAATCCTGTTGAAATCCTGCATGTCGGTGAGTCAATTAAATTTATCGGAATAATTTTTCTTATAAAAGATCCATAATTTCACATTAATTCAACAAGAAAAAGTGAAGTAAATTAAAAAATAAATATAATTCGTTTGAATCCTTTTAAAAAAATAATTCTCGAAACTATAAAAAGAACATAAAATGCAACAAGAAAAAATTCCAACGGTAATTATCACTGGCGCAGGTCCAGGAGGACTTACTCTTTATCATGCTTTGATGAAAAACAAAGATAAAAAAGAATTCAATGTAAAAATCTTTGAACGAGAATCTGGTCCTAAAGGTATAATCTTATCTTCTTGTTCGCATCACGTGATTAACACTAATAATGGTTTATTATATAGATCGATGGCAAGGATATCATATAGGTTTGAGCACTAATGGAGTTCGATCTCTTTTAAATTGTATTCCATGCTCAATCGCTTCAAGTCTTCCGAAAGCAATGCCAAATCCAATTCCTGATGAATACCATGGATATGCAATCACTGACCATATGGGAAATACTTTACAAAAACCTCCAAGTAAACAAGTTAAAGATATTTATGAACTCGCAAAGAATCCAGAAGATCATTTATTTTCAACATTTATTACTTATCGTGATAGATTTAGAGATGTTTTATTAGAAGGTGTACCAGTTCAATGGGGTAAAAAATGTATTGGATATGAAGAAACTGAAGAAGGCGTTTGGGTAAAATTTGAGGACGGTTCTCAAGAATTTTGCGACATTTTAGTTGGTGCCGATGGAATCAATTCTTCAGGTAACTTTAAATATATTTTTTCTTTTTTTTTTTTTTTTTTCTAACTTGATAATTCAATTTTTATTTATTTATTTATTTATTTCTTCTCTTTTAGTTCGAAAACAAAAAGTACCACAATTAGAAGTTCTCGAATTTGATGCAACTATAGTTACTGCAAATCTTCTTGTACCTAAACATCTGATGGATAGATTAATTAAAGTCGATGGAAATAGTTTAATTCAAAAAAATCTTGGATTAAATGGAG
>QKYT01000135.1:164621-182784 GCA_003550305.1 Glomus cerebriforme | reverse complement strand
GAAAATTATCTTTCTTGTATTAAGGAATATGAAAATGAAATGCTAAAACGAGCAACCGCTGATGTGGTAAAATCCAGAGAAGTCACATTAAGAATNATTTCACCAGTCGGATATTTTGGCTATATTGTTAGAAATAGTAGATTAAAGTTGACAAATATTTTGATGAACGTTGTTGACTTTGTTGCGAATCATTCGCATAATTAGAATTTATTCTAAAATTCGGTTTTTTTTTCATTAAATATTTTTTATATTACAAATAAAATTAACATTGTTAAATCAATTATTTTTAAAAATATGATAATAATAATTGAATGGGAAGGGTTTCTATTAACAAGAATATGAATAATGAAACCAGAACCAACAATTTATTTTATTAAAATAGTGCTGGTTTCGGTCTCTTCTTCAGGGAATTCGAGGAGTTTTTTTTAGATACGTGTGCAAAGGTTAAAAATAAAGAAATTGTAGATAACAATTCTCATGATTAATGATCACAGAAACAGTTAATTTGTTAAATTCAGATTCTACTTAAATTTCATTATTTAATCATTACCTTTTTTTGTGGGCATGTGTAACTGAATAAAAGTCCACCATGCTTTCATTCTTTAACAATAAAATATATAAATGGAATTCATTGTATTTCATTATTGATTTGTCAATTAGTGTTTTAAGAGAGCCATTTTTTGATACTTCGTAGGGTATCCTATTTAGCAAATGCGAGCGTATTTATTTATTTGATAAAATGGATTAAAGCATAAATAAACAACATAATCTAATCTAATTGATTTTACTGATTATTTGCTTATTGTCTTTTTATAGAGTGATATGGATGGAAATTTATTGCTCGAGATATTTTCGAAAGAAAAAAAAACCATTTTTTTTACTATCCCTGAGATTATAATTTTATTTTACATTAATATTTAAACTTTTGTAACTTTGTAAGCTTCCGAAAGTAAGATTTAATCTTTTATCATCAGACGCGCCGTGATATGTTGGTTGAGGACAGACAGACTGGTAACATATTGCCTAGAAGTAAAGGTCTTCCGCTTTGCTTTGGACAATAATAAGAATCATTAATCAATTCAGATAATTAAAATCATCTAAATGCTTTTACAAAAAAATGAATTAATTATTGATTCCACGTATTGACATGATGCGATTCCCGAGATTCGGTCATATAGTGTTGAAGCTAATATTATAAATGCTGTGCCCTTTTATTGTATTAATTTTTAGAAGTGACTACCTTTCAGCCAATAATTGTCAGCTTGAAAAGTGAAAAGTGAACTGGCTTATATATTTTTTGACAGAAACAGTGCAGAACGACTGTATCACTCCAAGGGGTTGATTTGCAATTTGTTTCAATTAAGGCAACTTTTATACATGGTGATAAATCTTTAATACGATTTAATCATTAAAATAACAATTTTTATTATAAAAATTAAAAAAAAATGTTTATAAAAAATTTAGTATCTAAATCTTAATCATCCTTCCATTTTTCCTTTTCTTTTTCTTCATCTTCAGGTATAACAACTTTTCCAACTAAAATTTCACTCAATAAAAATAATAAAATCATAAATAAAACAAATAAACTACTAATAACAAAATGGCTTATCGTAGTACCAATTTCTAACCAACTACCATAATCTCTAACTAAATAGAAAAAATTTAAAGTCATAATATCAGATATTGATAATACTAGCAAAAATAAACTAAATGGGGATAACCTAATCGATTTGTTTAATACAGAAAATACTGATGATACGATAAAAAATGGTATTAATATTTTTAATATTAATAATCCTCCCATTAAGAATGGATTAAATATTGTTGTAAGTCTATAAACACTTTGTAATGAAAATGAGCTTAAACTTGCTACATTTCCTGTACCAAAAAATCCTATTTTAATAAAAAATAAAAATATTAATGAAATTCTTGAATCTCTCATTTCTAATTTACGAAGGCCCTTTTGTTCTTGTTTTTGTTTGGATTGTTCCGTCGAAAATAATTTACGTTCAATTTCTAACCAAAGTAAAAGTGTTTGTGTTAAGGAATAATAAAATAATACTTCATATGATATACTAAGTATAATAAATAATGGTGCAAATGCTAAAAAAATCGTCATAAGTCTTTTTAAATAATGTTGTTTTCCCAACCCATAAAAGAATGGCGTTGCCGTGGAAATAACTGGTTTAAAAGAAAAATATTCAATACTAAGGTCATTAACAAGATCAAAGATAAAAAAAATGCACACTTACCTAATATTATCCAAGCAACATATTGATTTAAAATTGGAAGGCCAGTTCTTTCCCTCAATTTGTTTGTTGTATCATAAACTATTATAATACTCAAAGCCACTAATGATAACTACAAATAATGAAGAGAATATTAGATAATAATAAAAAAAAAAATTGGGCAAGTATATAATGTTAAATTCTTACCTGAAATATTTTCATTATTTTTGAATCAGATTCTTTTCCTATTTTATATTTAGGACTATTAGCCATAAAATTGATTCCCGTAATAAGAATTAAGATTCCACCATATATTCTAAGAGAATTTCAAGAAAATTTTCTAGTATCACAAAAAAAAAAAATGAAACAATCAAATTCATAAGGATACTTACACTAACGAAATATCTTCTCCTTTTTCCACAGGCATTAATGTAAAAATACTTGATGCCAAACATGACAATGACCAATAAAATAATAGCAATTTATTTTCAGATCGAAAATTTGATGCCATAATTAGTGGCCATAATGCTCCTAATACAAAACACGTACTCAAAATTCTACGTTCAAAATAACTATACACCTACAAAAAAAATTATTCTAAATATTATTTTTTATAAAGTAACGTTTTTCTTTTAAAAAAAAAATTTTCGAGTTCACTTACAAAAAGTTCCAACGCAAGAATATGTCCAATAATGTATCCTACAAGTATAAAAGGACTTCGTGACCCTAAAGCTAATTTACAGCTTTCCGTGAAGATTTTATAATCTAACAAACTGTCCCAACAAAAATAAACAGCAAATATTACATATGTGTAATATGTTGCAGGTGAATCTTGTATATACAAGATTGACACTAATATAGCTAAAGATGATAGGGCTTGAATGTTAATCTAAACGAATATTGCAAATTTAATTAATATATAACAACCGATGAAATTAATACAATTATAAATTGAGATACTCACATATTTAGACACTGGATCAGAAAACCTATTTAAATTTTTACTGAGTGAATTGTTTGGCAAACAGTATTCTTTTAAAGTATACTTTAAACTATAAAAAATCCAACTCAGATATCCAACTGTTACAATAGATCTTAACATCAGCCAATCATAACTATACAAGAATAAAGAATAGTTTGTAACATATACTAACAAGAATAAATAAATAAAAAGCATCAACATAGACCTTTAAAAACAATTACGTTTGAAAATATCTCAATCCTTCCAAGGACAGTTGTATCAAAACTTCACATGTGGCCTCGGCGTCTTCGTACTGTTCAGCATCAATGAATCCCTGAATTTTGCTTAGTAAAGATTCCCGATTATGAGTTGAATTGCTAAGTGGTGCAAACGGTTTAAACATTATTTCCGTTTTTTTCTTTAATTCTAATATATGAAAAAATTAAATTATACGCTTTCCAATATACGATTTTAATTAATAATAACTTACCATATTTAACTTGATACTGTTCAGATATTTCCTTAGCATTTACAAATAAACTTTGTGCTTTAAATAAAGGTGTATTATCAAGATATACTAAAGGCAATTCTCCTACAGAATTGACTGGATAATTAATTCCGATTAAGGAAGCCTATTGATAAATATGCTCGTTAGTTTCTGTTTCTTACTTATAATATGCGTGATTTACAATATGACATACCATAAATGGAGCAATATCTGCTTGTAAAATATCATTTCGCTGAACTTCATTCAAATACCAATCAGTAGAAAAATCATCATGTCCAGTTGGATGTGTCTTATTAGGTTTATTCACACCAGCGCCCCATGCAATTATTGGAGTACGTGTATTGTCTGGATGCCCATCTCCATGATTCCCTAAATTGTTGAAACTTAAGAAATTTTACTCGTCTTTGAATAAAAAAAAACTAATCTTTAACTAATCCCACCTCTGGTACTCATCCCGTGATCCGCAGTAAAAATATAGGATGTTTTTCCATCATGCCCATAATATTCTTCAATTAATTTAACAGTCTTGCTTATTCCCTCATCAACAACTTTTATATTATCCGTATACTCTTTAGAGTGAGGTCCGTAGACATGTCCATTTGTATCCAATCCCAATAAATGTAAAAATATAACAATTTGGTCATCATGAAGTTGCTGATATAATTTAGCATTAGATGAAGAATTTGCAAGAAGTTGAGCAAATTGATCAAATACCCAAATATCCAACCCCTTTGCATCTATATCACACACATATAATTGTTTTAATTTGAATAAACTAAATTAAGAAATAATTAAAAAGCAAAAAAACAATTACCCTTAGCAAAATTTTCATCTTCATGACCGTACATAAAAGTTTCAACTTTATCAGGATCGGAAGCTCCATCGGCAAACATTGGCAATATGTCAGGTGATCCAAATGACCATGTATGTCTGCTTTCGTTAAAGATTGAATCAAATTCTACGGGATTAGTTTTCCATCCTGATGAATTAATAATAAATTAGTAAATTTAAGAAATAAACATCATTTAATTAACATAAAAAATTGCCTTTTCTTTTAAAAACCTTTAGTTACAGCACTGACATCTTCATAAAATCCTGCAATAATAGCAACATGTCCGGGCCTTGATTCTGTAGGTACTCGAGTATGAGAAACTCCAAAAGTACCATGATTTAAAATGATATTTCTCAAAAACGGTGCTTTAGTGATTGGTTGATCTGATATGCCATCTTCATCCGGATGAAGTTGATATAATTTATCTGCTCTTAATCCATCACCTAATATAATATTTTAATATGTTATTTTGATGTATTCGTCGAAAGAAATATCTATTTTGCAAAAGAGTCATTTTTACCTACTATAAGCACAAGTCTATTTGCAGGTGGTGGTAAGTCAACCTATAGTATCATAAAACAATAAGTTTCGTTTAACTAAAAAAAAAAAATTTTAAATTAACTTGTACCTTATATGGTGTCATTCCATGCACCAAAGGGGAAGTGAAGTAAATATCAAATATACTCCATATATATGCCACATGAAAAATTATTCCAATAAATAAAATATTTCTTGAATTTGCAAGATTTGTCATAACTATGCGAAATACAGAGAAAGATCAAATTTTTATCAAATCATTTATGCTTATTTTTTTTAGCGTTTAATCATAATTGATGTGGTTGGATTTGATTGGCAGTCAAAAAATAAGATTTCTAGATTATCTAATTTCAGTTAGTTTTTTTCTTATTATAGGAACAAAATACTTCGACATTTAAGATTTTTCTAAGGTTTCCATAAATAATGATGGAGATGATGATCGATTACATCATAATTTTTTCAGGTCTCATGAAGTCACGATGATGTCTCCGATTTTTGTAATTCATCGCCCATGGCGATGAATTACAAATTATATAAATGAAAAAAAAAAAAAAAAAATAATTTTCTATAAAAATTTCTTTTATTTTTCAAGACGAAATGACTGCAACTTATGCTGAAGTTGTTAGAAAAGAAAATAAAGAAAATAAAGAAAACAGTGAAAATTATGAAGCAGATGTTATAACCAATGCTCAAAAAATATCCATTCCAACTTCTAATGCTACAAATTCCAAGGAAAATGAAGATGCAACATTATTAAAAAAAGGAGAATTTCCTAAAAATAAGGAAGTAAATGGAAGTATAAAGATAGCAGGAGACTTAAAAAAGACGGCAGAAGAGCGTGATGAAAGTCAACAAAGAACAAGGGGTAGTAATGAAGTTTCTAAAAGGTCAAAAGGCGTTATATTTTTTACTGTTGCTATTGATATTGCTTTAGCTGGTTTATTGGTCGGAACAATATACAAAAAACCTACTATTAATAAAGTTAAATTGGGTTTTGGTACTGTTGGATTATCTTTATTTTACGGATTTCAATGGTATGTATTCGTTATTTTGAAACACATTCTTTTAAAACACCAACATTTTTAATTAATATTAAATATTTTATAGGTTTTTTTATCAGAAACATTCAGATTAATATGTAATAATTAATATCTAGATTTTCTAAACTAAGATTACTACGTTTAATAATTAGTTATTACATTTTTTTAAAAAATTACAAAAAACATGTATGCAGAGTAAGAATATTTAAATATAAAAACAAATTATTTCTAAGTAAAGTAACGTTTTCTTTTAAAAAAATTTTTTTTCGAATTCACTTACAAAAAAGATGAATCCTGTATATACAAGATTGAATCAAATATAGGACGTGATCCGCAGTAAAAATATAGGATGTTTTTCCATCATACCCATAATATTCCTTCAGTTAATTTAACAGTCTTACTTATCCCCTCATCAACAACTTTTATATTATCCGTATGCTCTTTAGAGTGAGGTCCGTAGGCATGTCCATTTTGTATCCAATCCCAATAAATGTAAAAATAATAATTTGGTCATCATGAAGTTGCTGATATAATTTAGCATTAGATGATGAATTTGCAAGAAGTTGAGCAAATCGATCAAATATCCAAATATCCATCCCTTTGCATCTATATCACACATATCACACGCATGTATAATTGTTTAGTTTGAATAAACTAAATTAAGAAATAATTGAAAGCAGAAAAAAACAATTATTAGCAAAAATTTTCATTTTCATGACGGTACATAAAAGTGAAGCCCATCGGCAATATGTCAGGTGATCCAAATTACCATGTACAGTATGTCTGCTTTCGTTAAAGATTGAATCAAATTCTAGGATTAGTTTTCCATCTTAATGAATTCATAATAAATTAGTAAATTTAAGAAATAATCATTTAATTAACATAAAAAATTGCCTTTTCTTTTAAAACCTTTAGTTACAGCACTGACATCTTCATAAAATCCTGCAATAATAGCAACATGTCCGGGCCTTGATTCTGTAGGTACTCGAGTATGAGAAACTCCAAAAGTATCCATGATTTAAATGATATCTCTCAAAAACGATGCTTTAGTGATTGGTTAATCTGATATGCCATCTTCGTCCGGATGAAGTTGTATCTGCTCTTAACCCTCACCCAATATATTATTTTAAAATTTAAATATGTTATTTTAGATATCTATTTTGCAAGAGTCATTTTTACCTACTATAAGCACGTCTATTTGCAGGTGGTGATAAGTCGAACTATAGTATCATCAAAAAATAAAGTCTCGTTTAACCAAAAAAAAATTTAAAGATTAACTTGTACCTTATATGGTGTCATTCCATACACCAAAGGGGAGGTGAAGTAAATATCAAATATTACATATATATGCCACGTGAAAAATTATTCCAATAAATAAAAATATTTCTTGAATTTGCAAGATTTGTCATAACTATGCGAAATACAGAGAGAGAGAGCAAATTTTATATTTATTTAATCATTTATGCTTATTTTCTTGTTTTAGCGTTTAATTATAATCGATGTATTTGGATTTGATTAAAATTAAATTTATAAGTTAGAAATAGGGTTTTTGATTCTTTTTATTTAATTTTTTAGCATATTTTATTCTTTATTATAGGATTCAGAACGCTAATTTCTTAGGGTCTTTTTAACTAATATATCCTTATTCGAAGCAGTAGTTTGTCAATATATTTCTTTATTTGGGAATGAGGTAATTTCATGCCTGGATTTCTGTTATTTGTTTGTTATTGCTTTATTAAACTAATCATTTTATTTGTTTTATTTCTTTTTTTCTTTTAGAAATTAAGAATGATTAGACCAATCCGTTCTTAAATTTGCACGAACCCTAGAATCGCTTCCTTTTATTAATTCAACACTAATTTCCTTTTTTTTTTCCTTGTAAGTTTTGGCTTGGATATTGAAATTGTCTTTGAGGCGCTTTTGATTTGGACTGGTAGTTATTAACTATGTTTCTCTTATAAAGTTTTGGCTTGACATTAATACATCTTTTTGCTTGTTTCTTTCATTAGTTACGCATTAACGTCTTTTTTTCTTTTCTTGTAGGGTATTGCCTAAATTTTTAGACATCACTAGAATTGGTAATATATTTAGTAGATGGCATTTATGCGTTTATTAGTGCTAGTCTATGCTAATGGTTTGTTCACGGTTCAGTGCCAATGAAATTGAATAGTGCATTGAATTAACATCGTGAAGAAATGTGATTTGTAACTCTTAGCTTGTTAAATCTGAAATATTTATTAGATTTTGGTATTAAATTAAATATTCTAAATTTACTACTTTTCAGCTATTAGCGATAACTTTATCATCAAAAATTCCACCTTGATCAGTTTCAGTATAAAAATCTTTTTCGTTAATACCTTGTTCGGAGGTTTCTTCATCAAGTACTTTAGCGAGAGGAATTGTTGGTAATTTCAAACCAACCCGATTAGCTGTTAATTCGATATGTTTTTCTTCAGAGTATCCATGAATTGGATTGTGCAAGTTCAAGAGTTCCTTAAAAATTCATTTTTTTTTTTTTACTTTATTATAGGATATTATAGGATGATGATGAATCAAAAAGTATTTACTTACATTGTACCTTCGGTTACTTCTCAAAAAACATAATAAATCTTGTGCGTATTTTGTCAAATGTTCAACTTCTTCTTTATTTGATAAATCCCGATTTTTTTGAAACGTATTTATTACTTCTTCTCTCCATATTTTATTATAATTCCGATATGTGAACTATAATCGCAAAAAAAAATTTTTTAAGAAATTTCTATAAAACAATAATTTTTTTTTTCAAATACCTGCTTGTTAACTTCTTTTAATAATTGTCGATATGTTGATAATATTAATTGTTTATTGCTCATTTTTTTATTTTTTTTAAAGGCCAAATGACCTCGATCTTATAGATAATCTTTTGATCGTCCAGGTCGACAATGCATATTCGTATAGAACGAAGTTCATGCAATCTGATTGGCTTGTGCACGTGGACAGACATTGAACTGGAAGCCTTACGCTTCGGACAATTATCATTTTTACAGTTAAAATTTTAAAAAAAGATAATGTTTCTACAATTAACGCATCAAATATTTTCAAAAAAAATAGGCTCTTCTCTTTATTTAGCAAATATTTATAAAAGAAATTATTATTTACCAACTTTATCAACATCAATAACGCAAACGATAACACAAAACCCTTCTTCTTTAAACATTTTCCCGAACGTTTCTTCAATAATTTGTCTAATAAATCCCAGAATCCTTAAAGAATTTTCATTTATATCTAAAAGATCGATAACTAGTTTAGATACTCCAAAAGATATAGAACAAGCTGAAAGATGGTTAAAGGAATTTACAAAAGAAAAAATTCCAAGAGGTAAAAATTAGTGTCTTTAATACAATTCATTTGATCTTTTTTTATACTAAAAAGAGTATTTTACTGTAGATTTGATAACATTTACTTTTGCACGGAGTAGTGGACCTGGCGGACAAAATGTGAATAAAGGTATAATTTTGTTTTGGTTTTAATATTCATTTTTTAATTAATAAAATCACTTAATATAATTTTATCAATCCAAGTTAATACAAAGGTTGATATGAGATTTAAATTAAATGAAGCTACATGGATACCAGAATACGCTAGGAAAAAACTAATAATCCAAGTAGGCAAATTTCAATTTAATAAACTATAATATATATATCAAACAATATAAACTTACTGAATTTAAAAATAGGAGGCAAATCGATTTAATAAAAAGGGAGAATTAATGATAACTTCAGATAAATCTCGTTCTCAGGTTAAAAATATTGAATATTGTATTGATAAATTGCATGAAATTATTTTGAAAGCTGCTGAAATACCAAAAGCCCCAAGCGAAGAAACTTTGAAAAGAATTAAACAATTGTATGTATAATAAAAATAAAAAATGTATTGATATATTTTTTTATATATTTTTTAATTTTATTATAATTATATGAGTAGGAAGAAAGTTGATGACAATAGAAGAAAAATGGACAAACAATATAGATCAGAAAGGAAATCTTCTCGTCGTATCAGAGATTTTGATTAACACATTAGATTTGATACCGGGAATTATAGATTGATGAATGAATGATTGATGATTGGTTGTTAAAATTAATGAATAATTAATTGATGATTTGGTAACTTATATACTGTACGTTACATGATCTCTAAATTATTGGCCAAGTTTTAAAATGTCTTAAGATCTTTGGCCAGAATTACTCATCTGAGGTGCTTCAATCGCACAAGAGGTGCAACATATATACGATTTTTGGGTTAAAAAATAAGATCAAGTTTTAGATATGAGTAGCAAAGTTTGTACAACATAATTTGGATTAATTTAGAAAGTATATCTTTACCTGCTTTTAAAATTTTAGCAAGTTTAATTGGAAGTATTTGGATAAAGGTGATGACAATGTAACTCTTATTCAAACAATTTATCAAAATTTAGATATTTCAAACTATCATTGATTAACAGGAATACTTCAGAATTAATTATTTATAAATATTTAAATGCACCAAATGCAAAAATATTTTACCAATTTCATAGTCATTCTCTAAAGGTAGAATTTGAATTGAGTTTCCAGAAACAATATTGATGTGAAAAATAGATTATTATTATACAATTGAAAAATACAGGAAAGATTATAAATACAAACCTAATCAATTAAAAAAATCAATTAAAAAACAAAAAAGAGAGCCAAAATGACTCAGATAATGAAAAGTGCAAAATTTAAAACTAAACATTTCATAAAAATATCTATTTTTTACTCATAATAAATTTGATGAATTTGGAAATCAATTGACATCTTTCAGTAGAATATATTGTTAATATATAACTAAAATGTATAATTTAAACTCTAGATATAGTTATTGATTCACATATTTTTTATATGAAATAAAAAAAATCTGAGAAGGATGAGGTAATAATTAGTCAAAGGAGACAAACTATTGTATTGGATCCAAGATATGAAGATTACAGATAGCGATCAAAATTATTCGGCCAGTTTGTTTTACTAAAATTATGTAGATTATCACATGTTGATGTAATATAAATAGCATGTGACTTTGTATTTATAATCATGATAAACAACTTCTAATGTATACTTTATATTTTTTTGAATACTTTGAAATATGAAACCATATAATACAAATTTTATGACTTGAATAATGGAAATTTTAAAAAAATTTAACAAAATTTAAAAATACTGTATCTTAGTCAATATCGATCAAATTGTTATGATTTTACCACCATTTGAATCGTCTCAATAAGACGAATCTATTGAGTTAAATATCAACATTTCTTGATCACTGGATCAAAAGATATTACATGAAAATGTCTTAAAGTTTAAAGTGTTATGATTACACTATAATTGTGCATTGAATATCAACCTACAAAAAATGAAATTACTACCAGCTGATTCCTCGCAATAAGACAAATCTGTTAGTATAAATTTTATCAAAATCCAATCACTGGATACTGAGTTAATCTTAATATACGATTTTTAAATTTTAACTTCACAAACCTCATAGATTTACATAAATTTAAGTTTATGCAAGAAGTCTATAATCTCGTAAAATATTATACTATAAACCTTATATAATATTATGCTTGCATGCTTTGTTAATTGTTCTTGATGAAAGTAATGAAAAGTAAATTAAAGATGCATAAAAAGATAATTTTCAGAATATTATTAAAAATTGAGTAATAGCATGTTTCATAGAATTAAAGCAGCTATTGTCACAAATTGAAATATAATTTATTATTAAATTTATAAATAAATTAATAGACAAAGTCATGATGAATATATTTAACTTAAATTTTTATTTATATTTATATTATTAATATAAAGTTATTTCATCTTAAAAAGTGGCCAGATAATTTTGATCACCCTCTGTATGATATTGAGGCATTAATAGTTAAAGAAATAAATAATAATGATAATAAGAGTTAAATTTTAAAAATTAAAATTTATAATTTTATAGCAAATTTTAAATTTTAATTTTTTTTAGCAATTTTATATATAGCAAATTTTTAATCTTTAGTAATTTTTTATAATTTTTAGTTTTTTTTTAGTAATTAGCTTATATAATAATAATAATATCATTAATGTAATCATAATTAGTAATAAGTAATAATAAATAAATGCATATTATGTTTCTTAAAATTTAAAAATTAATTTTAGCTTATATAAAGTTTTGGCCAGAATTTCAGATTTCAGTATTAGTTTTAGACTTGAGTTTTAAACTTTCAGATATAAGTTTTATAAATTTTTAACTGTTTAAGAAATAGCAATAAACAATTTAACAATTCAGATTATATATAATTATTAAAATAAAATAATTTAAAGTATTATACAATTATTAGCTTGATTTTTTTACAATTAGATTTTTTTACAATTATTCAATATAAGCAGAAATTTGTATAATAGAATAAATAATTATTACTTCATTACTTCAGCTATGTAGATTATTTATCTGATTTGTAAAATAATAAAATATTATGCAATTGTTAATATATATGTAAAATATAATAATATAATTCAGCAATATGAAATTAAATATAAATAATAAATATTGTAGTATTAGTAATTCATGAAGAATAATTTATAAGTTATTTATTTAGATAGTTATGTAGTATAGTAATCATATGATTATCACATGAAAAATGATGCAATATATAGAAGAGATAAAAAAACTAAAAATAGAAAAGATAAAATAGTTATAAATAGATTATTAGATGAAAATAATCAGTTAAGAGATAATCTATAATTTAAGAAATATAGGAATAATATTAAAGTAGTTTATATTATATTTTCTTACAAAATAGATTTTTTTAAATTAACTGGATAACAGTTAGGGTTGGTAAAGTCTGTCTTAGTCCAATCTAAATCCTAAAACTTATAAGTCCTATCAGATGAATCTGAAGACTTAAGTTCATACATAATAAGTCCTAGGACTTAAGTCCTACTAGATTCTGTCTTGAACTTAGTTTAGACTTAGTTTTTTATATTAATTTTATAGTTTATTATTTCAAATATTTCAAAGTTTGACTAGTTTATTTAAAATAACCTTATATGATTTAAAATAAAGCAACTTGTCGATCACATATATAGACAAATGAAAAACTATGCTAAAAAAAAATCAAATGAAATTTTACTTTTTTCCAATATTTTCACCAATACCATTATCAATCCAACTCTTGGCACATAATGAAGCCCTTGCTGTATCTGAATGTAACCAATTGTAAGTTTTAGTAATTGTGTTATGCATAACAGAAAAAGCTTGTTCACACGCAACACTTGTTGATTGTATTGCTAAATAGTCTCTTACCATTAGTGAAAGTACTGGAAATTCTGAAGAATAAGCCTGCCACCAAAGAAGTGTCTCTATATTTTCATCATATGACAAGGCTAGGTATCATTTTATTTCTGTAAAATCAGCACTAGGTGATGGCTGTAATGCTGAAATTTGTGTTGTTTCTTCAATTACTCCTAAACGGCATCTTTTTAACTGACAAAAATATTCTTGTGATGATGTAGTATTTCCTTTAAAAAGAGAAGTTTGTGATTGTAGTTTCTAGCTACTATAAAATGAAAATTGGTTACGTAAGGTATTAATTGCTTTTGTTATTAGTTCACCTAGTTCAAAAAGAGAAATTTTACTATGAGGATCTAGTATTGATGAAATAAATAGTAGTCGTATTGTTTAAGATTATCCAGTAATCTTCAATTTTTTGATTAATTGATGAAGCTAACATATACTGATTGAATTCGTCCCTTTCTATATAATATTTTAGATGATCTTGAATTTCATTAAAATAAAATCATACATCAGCAATTGTTGGATACATCAAACCTGAAAGACTTTTTGTTGCTTTTTCAATAGGTTCCAAAACAATTATTATTTCCTTTTATTTACAAATAATTAAAAAGTTTTGATTAATTTATTAATTATTTATTTTAATTATTTGTACAGAATTTTAATAATAATAATAATAATTAAATAAAGAAAATTAAGGAAGACACTATGACGAATTATAGTAATTTAACATTAAAAAAATAAAAAGAAATATAAAAATACTTTTATTTTATTCCATACTTCAGCATTTAGCATTAATTTATTCACATTTTCATGTTTCATTTTCAATGTCTTTTCCATCCGTTGTAATTTACAAAGCATATAATAGGTAGAATTCCATCTTGTTTCTATATCTAATTCAGGCTGAAGGTATTTGAGTTTCTCTATAATGCATAATTCATGTAAATTATTCATGTAACTGAAACTTCCTAACAATAAAGTTTGAATCTAAAAGTCTAAATCCTAAAACTGAAACTTGGCTAAAATTTGTAATTCTGATCAAAAGTCCAAAACTCTGGCCAAAAGTTAAAAAACTCTTAATTCTGGTTGGCATTATTAGATTTGTATAATATTATACCAATTAAATAAATTTTATATAATATATTTTAAATCTAAAAATTGTCGACTTGAAATTTTATGTAACATAAATTTATAATATCAGCCAAAATTATAATGCCAGCCTAAATTAAGAAAGTCCAAAACTAATTTCAGAAAGAGGTCTTTCAAGCTGAAGCTGATCAAAACTCTAAAACTGAAACTTTGCTGAAACTATAAGTATTTTGGCCACATGTATAATGTAAATTATCACATAGCAAAACTGAATTTTTAAGTTTTACTATTAATTTTCATACATCTAATATTTTCTTATCAATTATTTCTATTCCTTGTTTAATCACAAGATTAAGTATATGTACTGAGTAGCGATAATGATTAAAAGAAAAATTATTCATTTCTTTTTCAAACTTTTCTACCAATTTTTGCCCACATACTAATATCACAGATTCATTATCTGCAGTAATTGTCATAGTTTTAATTACTAGATCAAGTTCATTTAGGATTTTAGTAATTTCAGTTTTCATGTTAATTCCTGTATGATGAGACTTAAAAGGAATAATATCAAGCAAAAAATATCAAAAAATCCAGTTTTTATCAATATAATGAATGGTCAAACCAAAATATGCTTTACTACTTAAAGTTGATGTCCATATGTCGGTAATAAAGAAGACTTTACCAGGTATTTTTTGTAAATCATAAATAATATTTTTATGGCAGCTATCAAATTCTTTAATAATCATTTCTTTAATTTGATGACGATCAGAAACTTTGTAGTAAGGATCAAAAATATTTATCATTTGAATAAATTTTTCATTTTTAACAATACTAAAGGGTTGTTGGTTAGCAATTATCCAGATAATAACTGCTTGATCTTATTCTAGTTTTTTTTTTCTGGCCATGGGTCTGTACATTTAAACTTTAAAGTTGTTTATATTCTAACTTTTGGGATTATTATATTATGCTTATTCAAAAAATGGTATTCAATATTAACTTAGCAGAAAATGTAAAATTACATTTTTTGCATACAGGTACTCCTGGATGAGCTGGATTTTTACAGTCTATATAAGTCCACAAGGAGGAAGTTTTACGTGAATTTTCATCATTATCATCATTTATATCATCAATATTTAGAATAAACACATTATTTAAATTGTCAAAGAATTATTCATTGTTATAAAGAGTGATAGATAGAGTCATAAAGATAATTGGAATAATAGATTGATAGATAAACATATCATAATGAAATTATATATATGCTTTATCTGTTACTTTTTATTAATTAGGACTTATTTAGAACTAAATCCTTATTAATCCAAAAAATCAGACTTAAAGATTTGCAAACTCAGTCCTAAGACTAAGTCTTGAGTCTAAAACTTAAGGACTTTATCAACTCTAATAACAGTCTTATAATAAGACTGTTATTCAATTACAGTATAATATTATCTAGTTATGAGTAGAGTATAATATTATCTAGTTATGAGTATAATGTTATCTAATTATGAGTATAATGTTATAAGTATATTGTCATCTAGTTATGAGTATAATGTAAGTATATTGTTATCTATACATTTTCACATGACTGTCTATACTATCATCTATACATTTTCATGTAATCTATCTTGTGACCAGGAGGCTTAGTTCATCCTAGTTTTTTAGTTTTCTAGAATGGATTTTTGTTGTCACTAGTGTTATTAGTTTTGAATACTAACTGATGACAGAACTAGTGATACATTCGTTATCTTTCTTGGAATTATTAGGGTTTTTTATTTCTTTCTTGATTAGTATCACTAGTATCACTAGTTAAAGAGTAGTAAATTTTAGAAAAAAAATCAAATTTTTTCTATAGATATGTTTGATATATATTTGATATATGGTATAAAAAAAAATAAAAAAAAAATAAAAAACTCAAATTTTTCTAGTGACATTAGTGATATTAATGACATTCATCAAAAAAGATTTCTTTTAGCTTTAAAGTCTTAAAAAGCTGTCATTTGCATCACTAGCTTCTGTCACCAGTTTTTTTTATAGTGACATTGTATTATTTTTGCTTACCTTTACATTACTTACCAGTACCTGCATTGAAGCTAAGTCAGCCAGCTTTTTGCAATAGTATTATTCCTTTTTATAGTATTTTCTAGTATGAATATTACAAGTATTATATTTGAAAAAAGTTAATTTACTACATTCATTACATGGTATGTAAAAAGGAGAATTCCAATGAATTTGACATTCTTCTTACCGGTAGCATCCCTGATTGCAAACTTTGTTCTCCACTCCTAAGAATATAAGGACATTGATAAAATGCCATTTTAGATAACTATGGATAGCTAATTTATGTATTAATTTACAGTTGTCTTCCTATATAATCACACTTTCCAGAATTAAAAAAAAAGTGTGATTATAAAAAACCTATATGATGTGACTATAGAAGAGATTTTTTTAATAATATTATTAGTAACTTAGGTCAAGCATAAATGTACTTATAAGAAGGGTGTAACTAAACAGGAGATGCCTATAGTAGGAACGATTGTATATATTTCAGAATTAATTTTCATTTTAAACTTTTTCTTTCAGAATATATACATTCTTTCAGATTGTATATTTGTGATATAAAAGTATACTCCAATCTGAGCTTTTAGACTTCTTCAATACTCCTGTCCCATATTATCAAGGATTTAAAGCTAAAGATATAGGCGCTTGCTTATATAAAATTTGTGATAATAGTGTTAGACCAAGGAATTTTCTAGGTACAGACAATGAGGATGAAATAGAAACTATACTCACAGATCGTAAAGGCCATTCCTTACATGAATTCATTGATGATGATGAATTACTTCATCCTATTATAGATTTTAATTTACCAGTAAAAATATTAAATGCTATCACTCCCAAGCTTTTAAACAAACATATGAAAAATTTACTTTATTATGTCTTTAGAAATACTTGTCTAGAAATATCTCCAAAATAAAATAAAAAAACTAATTATTGCTGAAAGTAGTGATGCAAAAAAAATATCACTCCATGTCTTAACTTTTGGCATGAGACTTCCAAATATTGCTCAGGTCATGATATTTACTGAGTTTATCTATAAGAAACTTCTAGAAGAGTTGTAAGATATTGCAAATAAATGATTATTTTTCTTACAAATAGTTGAGATAACTAAATTTATTAAAGAAACCAGAGAATACATTCATGTGAAAAAAGCTATCTATCCAAAAGATGGAATTATTCTTGACTTTATGATTCATCTGCCAAGAAGTTATAAAAAGTCCTCTCTTAGTTGTTTCAAAGTCAGAAGTATTAAGACATGTCAATACATATAATGAAACTATTCAGGTTGAATATGAAATGGTTGAAAAATTACTTAAAGATAACAACATCAAAGGATATAATCTCTTATACCCATCTGACAATAAGCCTGACATATTTCCATTAACACACATATTTCCATTACACTACCTAATATGTGACTATGAACATACCAATGAAAATGCCTATATTATTCAAAATAAAAAATCATATAGTTTTTATTGTTATCATACAAATCAAAATAAACAATCAGAAATGAAAAACTCCCCATTAAAGCTTACTTTTGGTAAGACAGTTTTAGATTAAGAAAAAAAGCTTCTAAGCCTGATA
>QKYT01000135.1:149056-163560 GCA_003550305.1 Glomus cerebriforme | reverse complement strand
ATTTAATTTAGGTTTGTATAACGTAAATCCTATTTTATAGCTAAATTTTTATCAAAATCTTAATTTAGGCCAATTCCACAGATCGGCGGATATGGTGATCATTTCATATAGTGAAATTTAATATCCATATGTACTTCTAAGAAAAAATTTATATGTAATGAAGTATATAATGCAATTCAAGTAACAATTGTCTGCATTCAAAAAAATTTGAAAACATGGATTCTCAAGCATAAAAAATCAGATGGTAGTTTATACTTCAATATAGGTTTCAAGATAGATATTGGCAAATTAATTATTAATATTGTTGAGTTAAGTAGAAAGGCAATAAAATTACAATCTTTATTAGAAAATGCATTCAATTCTAGTTTGATTACTTATGCAAATATTAATTTCCTACCATATCTTTCAAATACTATTTCACTGAAAACTGAATTTTTCAATTTCTTCTTGGGATTCAAAGTAAAGCCAGCTTCCTATATTAATTACGATTTCATAAATCAAATCATTTGGCATATAAAAAATATCTGGTGTAATGAGAATAAAAATCTTTCTGAATATGTTCTGAAATAGTTTGCATTCCTAGTTCAATATCCAAATATAATCCCAGAACTATTCTTGTTTTATGCTCTCTACCTCAATGTGAAAAAAATATTATTACTAATTTTATCCAAAAAAGCTTATTCAGTCTAGAGCTTATTTACTTGACTTCTGATTTAGAGAAGATTCTTAAATGATTTAATAGTCCCATTTAAGCATAAAAACTTATTATTATGAATGAAGCAGAAATGGCTAACGGTGAGTGACATAAGGCAAATGATCATTTAAAATCTCTTATTATAGACTATGTCTTGATTGAGCATAAAGGTCTTAAATCCTAAGATTGCAATCATTATATCAAATTTATAGTTTTAAGTAATCATGATATCCTAATTCAAGTAGAGATGGGAGATAGACATATTGTATATTTAGATATCTCCTCTCGCAATAAAAATAATTTCATATATTTCAGTCAGTTGGAAGGAATTCTTAAGCATTTTAATACACCTGGATTTTTTATGTTATATTTACTTAATCTTAATTTCTCAAGATAGAAGCTATGTAAGATCTTTTCAACTAAAATGAAGATAAAAATCATGTAAAATTAACTTTTCAATCCTATTTGATTTATAATTGACCATATTAAATTTTGGACTAAGGATAGTGTAGTCAAGACAGGTTAAACATTAATATACCAAAAATATCTTGAATGGTATAAGAATAATGGTAAAAAGCCATTTTCTAATAACATTTTTGGCAAGAAGCTATCAGAGAAAAATATTATTGAATATAAACAGAAACAAGTAGGGGGTAGAAAAAGAGAATGGCAATATATTCTTGACTATCACAAAATTATAACTAAGCTTCGTAAATCCAGTCTAAGTGATATTGAAGAGTTCTCTGATACATCTTAAGTAGATTTACCAATAAACGAGACTACAGACATACTCATATTCAATATGTCAGAAAACACTTTCTCAAAAATAATTCCATCTTAACCAAAAAAGAATACATCCCTTTCTAGTGATAAAAAAGTAGATAAATAGGATAATTTGACTCAAATTCTTTTTGAAAAATAAGTTAAAATTCCAATTGCCTTCACATTTGGGACATTTGAGACTTCTAAGACTTCTGAATTATCTGAACTACTAATCAATAAGCCTAAAGTCAGTAAGCCTTCTGAATCTATCAAACCAAGTAATAAAGAAGCATCTTTCATATTTCCAGCTAGATGACAGTATGAAGAGTATCTTAAGAAGAAAGCGATTGAACTAGAAGAAGATTCTGAAAAATTTGTAACTATCACAAAAAAGGACAAACTCAATTCCATTGTATTTCAGGATAGGATGAAAACTAATGCTCAAATGTGTGGTTATGCAAAAGAGGTAAAAAAAGATTCCAAAGAATATATGAACATAATAGTGTGGGAAAGATTAATAGGAAAAGAAATAATTTTGGAGTAAGTGTATTTTAGCCTGCTCTATAAGTTTACTTAAGGAAATAAAGTAGATTAAAAATACTGGTTTTGACTTTACATATGGATGAATGAACTTTGCTAATCATATCCAAAAATGGATAAATTAATTTTGATGAAAATGAAAAAAAGTCAAATAAATCAAAAGTGGTATTCATAACCTCATTTTGCACTCTAAGTAAACTTGCAGAGCAGGCTAAAATACATCTACAATATATATTTGGGAAGTTATATAAGTAGGAGAAACTTTTATTTGGACAAGCAAATTTTTTCTGAAGTCACGTGATTTGCTCCTGCTTTAAACGTCCTCATACTTTAGTAAAAAATGAATAAGAGTGGGTAAATAGATATTGGTAAAGATAGAACTTTCTGTTCTTTATAAAATTTAAATTGATGTAAATATCCTTTCAGCCTGAGAATATTTTTTTCGAATTGAAAAATAATAGATTAATATAACTATTAACTAGATAATACTTAGTATTAACATGAATACTAAAACAACTATTTCAAGAATCTGAAAACCTAACTTTGTATTTATCTTAGAGCAGTTTCTAGAAAAGCATAATTTGTCAGCCAACTCTACTTTAGAACAATTAAGCAAACATACTTCCAAACTTGATGCTTTATTTCCTGATTGGATAGTCCACAGGTATGTTAAAGTTGCACTTGCCAAATGTACTGATAACAGATGTTCATTTAATAAAGAAAAAATAGAGATTCTCTTACCAAATAAAAGAAAGAAAAATCTCACTATAAAGGAAAGGGCAAAATATTGTGCTAATAATGGTGATATTATAGACATTTTTGCTAATCATTTAGACTTAGATTCAAAAAATAATAATAAAAAATAAAATTATTACCAGTTGTTCACATCAGTCATAATTCTATATGAAGTTAATAAAAGGTGAAGCAGATCCTGAAATTATTAATTTCTATATCAAAGATTAAGAACTTATTTAAGAATCTAATAAAATTCAGAAAAAGTAAACTAAAAAGTGAATGGCTAATCCAGATAAAATTCCAATACACTTTTTCTTAGCAAAGGTATCTAAAAGGCTTTAGAATATAAATGTATCTAAAATTTCTACTAAAGAGGATTTTGTGGATATAATAGTGATATTAATAAGTATGAGATATGCAGAAGTAAGTTCTCTTCAGATTAATTACTATAAACTAGACCTTTCAAATATTCTAGCATAATATAAAGATAGCTATTCTTAGTACTGTATAAGCTATTTAAAAAGTAGAGAAAAAAAAGAAGAATTCAGAGCCTCACTCATTTTTTTTTATGAAGAAGAATTCAGAACATGCAAGAGAGTTGCTTACTTGGATTCAAAAAGCAATTAAGACTAAAAAGTTACTTGATCCTGTTTTTACTAAAAGTAGAATATATAATGCTTGGCCATTTAATAAATTCTTAAAGTAAGAACCCTATAAAACTATATCTAAAAAGTTAAAAGATTATAGAAAAAGGCATGCTTCTATAATTTATAGTAGTAAGAAACCAACTCCTAAACATCTTAAATATTTTTTAGAATTATACTGAGACAAGAATCAGATCGTTTTGATGTGGAAAATAATTATGCTATAAGTGATATAGAATAAGAAAATTCTGACTCTGATTCTGAATTTGAATCTGAACAAGCATTCAGCCTAGCATCAGAATCTTAGGCTTCACCTTCAGGATCATCCTAGCTTAAAAACAACCCTTTGAATCTTAGATAGCAAAAATTGATTCAATATTAGCTAGTTTCTAAAACTATATAGTAAACTAATATCTTGTTTGAGATTCTATCAAAATGAGGCAGGATTTTTTTTTAATCTGACCCTACTAAACTGAAGCAGTGATCATCAGTTCAGAAGAATTTGCTAAGTTATAGATTGTATGATAAAATAAATGATTACATAACAGATTTATATAATAAGTAAATTTCTCACATATAGTTCTCACTTGGTATTTTTTTTGCAAATAAAATTCTTTTTTATTTTTATTCTCATATACACTAGTTTGTACCAATAAAATTTTGTAAAAAATACTATAAAAGTCATTATATCTATCACTTTATTCTGTTTTGTTAAAGAAAATACTCTAGCAAACACTTTTTCTGTTCACATAGATGGAAATAGTCTTGTTAATGACCTCAAGGAGATTATTAAGAAGAAAAATATGCAAACTTTCGCTAATGTTGATGCCAAAGACTTGAAATTATGAAAGGGAATGATCTTTGGTAATCGTAATGATTAATTAAGAAATCTAATATTTCAGAATAGTGATAAGTTATTAATAATAAGAAAGATTTTGAAATACTTTCTTAACTTACCAGTTGAAGAACATATTCATGTTATAGTCGAGCTACCTATATCAACTATTACTTTGAGTCATAAACAGGAATTACTAGACCAACTTGTCTCGTTGCAGGTATTACTTAACAAATCTGTCTATGATATATATAAGGTGATGGAAAGGGTTAAGAGATTTCATAAGAATTTTTCTAACCAGTCATTACACTGTAGAGTTCAACATTATCATTAGTTTGAAATGAAAGGCATTTAAGTAGGCAGTGAATATAGAACACGCAACTCTCAAAGGTCTTAAAGATTCTATATGTGATATGTACAAACTACCTGCACTTGAAAATGATGAAGTGGTACTTAATATCATGAATGATGGTAGGAAATACTCATCTAGAAATAACGTCTCATTTCAAGAGATGTTGCAGTTACTAGTATTAAAAACTAACCTTAAATTTACTGTAATCATTGAGATGCTATCAAAGCTATTTAATGAGTGATTCAGATAATGAAAGATACGAAAGAAAAGATATATTATATTAAGTCTTTTTCTGCATCAACTAATTTGAAATTGAGCATGAAGAATATTAAATATGTAATAGCTAAAGTTTTTAAAGTGGGCTAGTGAAATTTATTGCACCAAATTTTACTCAAATGTAACCACTCTGATCACAGCTACTGAAATTTTTCTGAATATCAAATTTTTACTCAACTGTGACTATCTGGTTACATATGCCAAAGTTTTTCCATGTCTTAACATTATCTAGATATGTACTGTATGCTTATCATTTTTATAAATAAAATTAATGTATATGCATTTTTTTACTGACCCTTTATCATCATAAAGATTTTACTTTGAATTTTTTAAACATATTGTTATTAATTTTTATTAATTTTTATTAATTAAATTTGCTTTCATATTCTACAGTTGCTAAGCGTTCTACATGCATTACTAATAAAAAAACATTGTATTTTTTATTATTCTTCTAAACTATTTTCTTTGAATAGTGATATTAATTATATTTGTATTTTAAGAGAACAAGAGGATAGTAAAAGTAATGGGTCTAGAGATTACAGGATTCTTAATAGAGAATATTACTAGTCTTAATGATTTGGTTTGTTTATGTGAAGGGGAAGAAGTATCAGAAAATAATTGTTCATCTGCTATAGTCATTGAGGATGATAATGAATGTTGTGCTCCTAGAAATAATAAATATCCCTCAATGCCTTTTTTTCTAATTTTATTTGAAAGAATATCATAAAACTATTTGCCAGATTCTTTTCAGAATTCTGTAGAGAATTCCTCATAATATTGTTCATTAACAAGACTCCTCTTGCTTTTAATTCCTTCATAATAGGCTTTAGTTATCTAAGTAAATAAAGGAATTAGATCAGAGATGGTTAATATTTGCAAAGCAAATAAATCATAAGCTTATATAATATGCATGAATCAAAATTAAAAATTTTTTGTTGCAAGCTTTCCTAGTAAAGTAATTTGAATTATTAACTTCGTTGAGCTTCTCTGCTATTTTTTTCCAGAAGATTCTCTTATTGCATTTAGAAGTTCAGTAATATTCTTTATTGCCATATTTACATTTATTGATAAGAATATGGGTTTGTTTATCATTCCATTCAAGAAAATATTTTTACAAATAAGAAAAAGTTTTATTGAAGAGGTGAGGTAGTGGAATAAGCAAGAAGGGCTTGCTTTTATATGACATGATTTAAATAAGCAATGCATGAGCTGATTGAGCTGTAAATAAATTAGTGTCATAATTATATTCTGAAAAATATAATGATCAATAAAATGATTAATTGAATAATGATAGTAGCTTAGTTACTGCATGCACAAAATTTGATTGGTTGATCCTTATGATTTAAATTGCGAGAAGGTTATGAAAAAGTGCTGAGAACTGACTAGGAACTAGAGGAGATCTCATATGATACAAATTTTATAATTTAGCCATCTATGGTAAATCTGTTTTCATTCAAACAATTAAATAAAAATGAATTTGGGTTTATTAGAATATAATACTATAAAATTGTTATAATCTGTTATAATCTACCAAAACACTTAGCCAAAGGTGCTGTGTATAAATATGGATTTAAATAGTAGAACCTATTCTAAGCTAGTTGGAATAAACTATAGTGATGTAAACTTTAAGGAATATAGAAGAATAGTTGATGCAATATGTCCTTTAACAAAAAGACATGATCATAGAAATGTAGTGCTTTCATATTTATGATCCATTTAGGAAAATACTTGAAAAGAATCCAGAAATCCTTTCTAAAAATAGGTATATTTCAATGTGTGGAAAGTTATATGAAAATAATAAAGTTCACGCTCTTTCAACCAATTATATATATTGTAGTATATATGACTCCTTAGTTTTCATACCTGAAAATGGTCTTAGAGGTGATTGCTATTGAAATAACCACTTTAAGAACTGTATTAATGGAGATACTATTTCAAAGAACATGCAAGAAGAAAAGAAATTCTCCAATCTATTGATAGAAGAAAATTTCAGATCTGGCAATATAAATAATACATATTACAAGAAAAAGCTAAAATTAATCGTTTTCATCTAGAGCTTTTCTTCCAATCTACCTCACACTCAGAAAAGGATAAATTGGCATTGGTATCATATGATATTGATTGTCATTCAACTAGCTATGAAATTTATGCATAATCTAAAGCAAACATAGCAAAAAATACTATGCCAAGTGCTCCAAAATTTGAGCCAGCTTGTATTACTAATGCCAGGCAAAAAATGGGTTTGCCAATTTCTCATCATGTGTTAAACCAAAAATCTGAAGTACTAAATGGGCCAACTCCTCCTCCATTGCCATGAAAGCCTGTTGCATTAATGCAACATAGTGCAAGTGCATCTGAGATTTGAAATCTTTGGAGTGAACAATCAAATATGCTTAATATTTCTAGCATGACTAATTTGGGCAATCTTGCTGAAGCATATTTCGATTCTGTGTAAAAAATGCAAGGAAGGAGATAGACTTAGTTGTTAAGTTGTTTCGCAATATCTTTCAACTGAATATTAGCATTATTTATCTTCATTATATTTAACTGAAAGTGTGATACATGAATTATTCAATAAAATAATATATTGTCCTTTTCGATCCTCGTTAAAGTGTATATGATATAATAAGTGATACACCACAAATCATCTGTAAAACTATGCTTGTGTGACGAAATAATTCACACATAAATCGATCCCCCGAAAATATTTTGAATTTTCCTTGCAATATTTAGCAGATCCCATGCCTAAATTTAAGGAGCCTAGTGAAACGTACCACCTGCAGCTGCGGGACGGGGTAAATGTTGCGATCTACCTATTCTGGATTAGTTCCCGAGGCCTGAGCTGATCACGTAGAACTCGCGTCTTTTTGCTTAAACGTTACCTGTTACGTAGATTTTATCGCGCTAATTACAAAGGTAAGTTGAAAACTGATTACTTCTGGCAACCCACAATATCCGACATCCCGTATGGCTTAGCTAGGTCATTAATGCCTGGCGATTCCTGCGGCTGTTGTTTAGGGCGAGACGTGTAGGATACCCTCTTTGACGCATTGTTCATCCTGTTAGTATGGACTTTCTCATTGTAGTATACTCCTCCGCTCTTGTCTCTAGTATATTGGATGTAATGTTTCCTACGCCTGCAGTTGCCTAGCAAAATGAAGTTTTTGCGACTCTCTGTAGCGGATGCTTGGTAGAGTTGTGGAGGATACCCTCTTTGACGCATTGTTTGTCCTGCTGAGACACTTTCTCATTGTAGTTTACTCCTTCTATTCCCTACCAGAAACATTACATCAAGCCAGTACAATTATTTCATATTCTAGCTTTATTAAATACAAAGGATGGACTTTGAAAAACATATCGTGGAGTTTTTCCAGTCAGAAAATTACGCCAAATGGAGTGTGTTGGGAGCCCTGCAGTACTTATCAGATAACGTTAACTTTACTAGTGCAAGTTTAAACGATATCAGCGATGTTTTAAGGAAACAGTTAGAAGTTCTGTCCAATCACAAAAATGTTCTCCAAGCAGCAAAAAATAAAGCCATTAAGCTTCGCGACAACCTGCAGGATACTCTGGCAAACCGAGCAGAGATAAAAAAATTCCTTGAAATTCAGGACTTGAAATTCGCTGAGGTTAGTACGTACCTGCTGTTCGTATGTTCAGATTAAAGTTAACTTATGATGTGTCATCATAGGATCGATATAAGGTAAATGTTGAATTAAGCGTTGTTACTGATAAAACGGCCATGGTGGGAAAGAGTAGTGAAAAATTCGCGCAAGTAAATATTGTTAATAATCTCATTTATTTAAGCATAAATCCATCTGGTAAGTTCATCATGACCTCTTGATATATTCATAGACTTTGAATAATATCAACAACACCGACGACCCTATAAAACGAGATGATGGAGAAAATGAAAATGTAGAACAGGCTATCAGTATAGTATCACAGGCTACTGTTAATCATGTACAGGAAGAAAATGAGAACGAAGATAAAGATGATGAAAATGAGAAGGTTGGTATAATTTGTTTCCAGTGATATTTATTATTTTTTAAGAGCTCTGATTTGTTATATATTTACTTAGATGATATGTGTTAAGAGTATCCTCGAAGATTCGATAACAGCATCGGATGATGCAAAAGCTCTTACGGACTTCTTTTTTAATAATTTTCCTAGAACAACGATCATGGATCTACGTCCTAAATCAAAGTTTTCACTATCCCTGGATTCCGACCTTCAAAAAAAAGTCTTACACGAAATCTTTGACCATATTGACAACAAATACATCACAAACGAAATCCACGAATATCTCACGACGTTTTTCAATGAGGATCATAGTGCACGAGGCTGGGATGACGCCATCAACAATGCAATCATTAGTGATAGTGATTCAGAGATGATAGCGAATACAAAGAAATTAATGAAGGAAACCTTACCAAAATTGTAAGCGAATTTCAATATAATTTATTCCAATTAATTATAATTGATTTACTTTTCACTCCATACAGCTTAAAGGCATTTTCGTTAGCGGCTCTTAATCCATTGAGAGACATAACAACTCTAGAGAAACCGCACTTGAATCAGTTCGTACACCCAATTATTGATTCGGCATTGTGGATTTTCGCGAGAGTAAATTATATATAGTAAGTGGCTTTGAACTTTCATTTATTGCATAGATTGCATTGATGATTAAAGGCTCGTTGTATTGTACAGTGGCGAAATTCCATTGAAAGGTCTGAAAACTAAAATACGAGCTGACGGTGTGGGGTTTCTGAATGACGTCATTAATTACCCCATGGTCTGTGGTGAAGGAGCGAGGCCCGGTGCATCAAGTGTTGATGATGATGTAAAAAACGCCAGAAGTATGGCGGAACTTTATAATCATATTGTCATTTCGGAGGCTGATGCTCGTCGACAACTATTTACTGACTTGAGAACGTATGGCATTACTGCGTTCAAAACTGAAGTCTCGTTGTCCATGATGGATTTTCGCAGTATGTGATGTTAATTTGGTTTGAAATATCGCACACAGCCTAGAAATTAACATATTCAACTTTTCAGGTATATACAGATTGTTTGAAGTCGATCATTTTGGCCTACCAAGGGATTGGGTTGATATGCCCAACTTTATGTGGTTATATGAGGCGGTAATAAAATGGGCAGTAAGTACTCTTATACTACGTTCTTTATTTACATGTGATATGTTCACATCGAACTTATTTATTTTAACAAAATATAGCTATGCATTAATGAAACACGTAATGGGTTAGTTGAGCATCGAAAGAAAAGAAGGGTAGGCCGGTACTCAGAAGCAATCTATGCAAAAAAATTATCACGATTAAGAGATTAAGAATGAATCATATTTTTAATGTTGCACTTGTATATTGTCTTAATAAAACAATGCATTAGTTAACATTCATCATTGATATTAAGCTAAACCGAAAAATTTTTGGTTTTTATAAATTTTTATCTGTGTTTAGTCCTGATTTTTTTTTATTGTTTATGCATCGGAATAAAAAAATGTGTATGTAATGGTCATGAATGAATCGAAATGTAATTAAAGTTTTAAAATTACTCAATAAGACTCAATTCACGAAGATGCTCTGGAATAACTACATATGGGTCTTCGTAATACCAAACATACCTTAAGGCAATCCGGTTTTCTTCGCATAATTCTTTCTTGAGTTGATCTCGTTCCTGCTGTTTGATAAAGTTATTGGGGTCACCTCTATGAAAGAACTTATTAAATTTTTCGTGTTGCTCTCCTTACACTTCAATTGCAAATCCATATTCATAATAGGGAATATCGAGTTCTAATCCTTTAGGGTGCTCAGGAATTTTCAAGAAATCTGGTCTACGATTTTCAGATGGTGGACCAAGATACTTTGCTACAATTTCTCGACATAATTGTTCGCGTTTATATCTATAACAAAATGGACACCAGGTACCACTTTTCACATTACAGAGAGATGCTTGCCATATATGGCCTTCTCTGCAACACCATAATAGCGACAATTGATTATTTTTATACTTGGTTGAAAGGCATTGCCCATGTCTAGATAATGCGATTTGCTTCGCGTCCTCAAGAGTTAATTTCATACCGCCTGCACAATATGGACACCAGCTTCCTTGTTGAATACTATTGGGAACAGCTTCCCATCTATGTTTATTCTCGCAAATCCATTCTAGTTTGGCACGTGAGTTATAGTATCGATCTGAAAGGCAATCTCCATTTTTTATTTGCGCGAGTTTATGCATATCCTCAATTGTTTGATAACAACCAATGCAAAATGGACACCATTGCTCTCTATTTTTAATGTGGTAAAGTGTGTTTTGCCATTGATGTTTAAATTGGCAACGCCATGTAAGCAGTTCGTCTATGTTTTTATACTCAGTCGAAAGACATTCCCCTCCCCTAGATACAGTAGTGCAATGCCCGCACAATATGGGCACCATGTACCAGAATTTTTAATATGTTTAAACGAACTATTCCAAATATGACCTTGATGGCATTTCCATGTTTTGGAATTACTATATGCAGTTGAAAGACACTTACCATTTCGGCTAAGTGCAATTTGCTGGGCATTTCCTGCGCAATATGGGCACCATTTACCATGATCTTTTACATTGCTAAAAGATGCATACCACAAATGACCTTAAATGCAACTCCATAGTAATGGCAATCGATTATTAATGTGCTTTTCTGAAAGACATTGACCACTTTTTAATAGCGCAATTTGTTTAGCAACCTCAAGAGTAAGTTTTACTTTACCTGCACATTGCGGACACCATTTCCTAAATTTTTAATTCTAAAAAGTGGGGCACTCCATACATGGTTCTTAGAACAGCGCCACATTAATGGAGTTCTGTTATCTTTATATTCAGTTGAAAGACACATTCCATCACGTTCTTTAACAATTATACATGCATCATTTAATGATAGCTTTTTCATTGTTTTCTTGTTGTAGCTGAATCTTTTTTCGTAAATCTAATGAAGTATCGAATCTTAATCTAATTGCATGTGGATCATCTTCTGGCTTGTTTAAATCAAACACAATAAATTCTCCCTTGCGAAGGTATTTGTTAATAACCATTGAAGCATTTTTAACATCATCAGTATATTGCCGAAGAATTTTAGAAATCTCTTCACATGAACTAGATCACTAAATGAGAGATATTTTCACGAATAATAATAGGGACTTTATGATAGCATTGAGTTATGTAAATAGGTGAAATGTTTCTATGATGCCCATGAGTAAAAAAGGGGATAATTTGATTTTGTATATACTCTGGAGTAACACACATGTCCTCAAAAATGATAACAGTGCTCCTTTCTGGTGAAAATGATTTCACATTTGGAATCCTTTCAGGAGAAATATAGCTGAACCAAATATTTTCATAATATGGTGCTCTTGAATCTTTTGAAATTATGCCATACATATATCTTACAAATGACCATTTTGGTTTGTCAGGATGGTAACTGCATACTATCAAATCATCACATCTAACATATCAGCTTCCTTCTTTCTGTTCTTTATGTATATGCTTACTCTTATTTCTGAGAACAAGATTTGCTAGTAAATTGGTCTTACCCATACCACTCCTTCCAGTAACTAGCATACTGAAAGGCTATATCATTGCTAAATGTCCAACATTTCAGGTTGATTTATACTTTATAGTCTCATCCATATCCATAAGAAAAAGTTTCATCTTTGGTAATTGCCCACTCATTTCTTGAAAATCTCAGTAAATATTCATTAATTTTCCTGTTGTCTTTTATATAGAAAGGATAAAAATGTTTCTTTATATATATACCATATATAAATCAGCAGTATCACTAAGACAAGAATCATAAGTTTAAATATAGGTAGAATTATAAACTGTTTACTAGCCAAAGCTGAATTTTCAGGACTAGTAGTTTCATATATTATTTCATTATACTTAGAATCACTGGATAATGATTCTTCTGATTTTCCTTCTTCTGCAGTAAAGAGTTTGCTAAAAAAACCTCCTCTCCTTTGGTCAGTTGATCAGTCATAAACTCATCTATTTGCTTGCCTTTTTGACTAGGATGAATGCTTCAACTCAGCTTCTAGTTTGTTTATTCTAGCTTTAAGAGAGTCAATTTCAGAATCCTTTTGTGTAGTATGAGACAGAAGTTTTTTATGACACTCATATAGCTATTTGATTAGAAGAATAATTTGATAATATTTATTTTCTCGTTCTGAATACTTAATCATTAACTTTTCACTAAGATTATTAAGTTTAGCAAGTGCAGAATATAATGTTTCTTTGAGATCTTATTCATATATAGTACCAAGCTGATAACCTTTTTTATTAATATCTCTCAAGGTATATATATTGGTCATAACTTTTTTTGGCTTAACTGTTAGTATACTAAAAAAAAATGAGTAAAATTTTTGAAATACAATTATTCTGTATATTCAGAATGATACATGTTTTTTATATATCCCATATATCCTATTTATCTAAAATATTTTTTTCTATATATCCTATTTATCCTGTTTATCTAAAATAATCCCTTCCTGTATATTATATATACTCAGTATAATACATTTTTCTTGTATATTCTGTTTATCCTTTTAATAAATTATTTTAGAATATTATATTAGATATAAAAAATATTGCTACCATACTTAAAAAACACATGAAATGTAATGCCTCTTTTTTTTACCAGCTGATTATGATTTTATTATACAATATCATAATGAAATACTAAGATTTAAAATTTTAAATGAACTGATAAAAAAATATAATATATCACAAAAATGCATTTATTAGATTTGAAGAAGTGAAGAAAAAAATAGAGTTATATGAGATTAACCAATTTATATATCAATAACTGATGGTCTCATAAGAGACCCCACTTCACTTTCTAGTACAAATATTATAAATAAACAAAATGATACAGATTTTCAAAATAAATACAATTCTACTATTTTAGCATTAGAAAATATAAAATACAATGCTAGGTTAGAGCCTAGCAAATCTACTAATCTGGTTTCAAAAAAAGGTATTATTTTAGGCAGTAAAGCAAAAAAGTTTAAAAAAAAAATTAAGTTTAAATCTGTTGGCATCTCTAAACTATCTATTATCCAAAAATAGCTAACATCTGTAAGTTCAGAAGGTTTGAATATTAGCAAAGAGGATCTGAATGCATTTTATGAAAAGAAAGCTATTCAAGATAAAAAAAAATAAAGCAAAAATAAATAAATATATACTAGTCATATAAAAGATGTTTTTTATTTAATTCATCCACTGATCAAAAACTGATCTATCTTACAGATATCTTACAGATATCTTATAAATATCGGATACCCAAAATGCAGAAAATCTGCTATACATTGGGTACCCAATATGTATAGTGCCTGGCAATAAGTTACCGGTCACCTATAAATTAAGATAATCATCGCACAAATATACTCTCATGTAAACATTTTTTTTGATAATTAACTTACTTTTTATAGTATAAGTAAAGTTAATTATCAAGTTAAAATGTATTTTCGTTAAAAATTTTATGAAATTTTAATAAAAATTGATCACTATATTTCAGGTTTTATCAGAAAAATTAGCATTTTAATAGAAATTTTAGGTATTATTATAATATTAAAATAATTTGTATTATTATAATATTTTTTTTAAATAAAA
>QKYT01000135.1:113691-148106 GCA_003550305.1 Glomus cerebriforme | reverse complement strand
ATCTTTTTATGATCACTGGATAGTGAGATAATTAATAAATTGTATTTTTTAATTCTATAGTATACATATTGGGTATCTGATGTATAGCAGATTTTCTGCATTTTGGGTACCCAATATTTATAAGATATCTGTAAGATAGATCAGTTTTTGACCAGTGATCATAGTATACTAATTAAGATTACCTGCCAAAATTAGGAGGTTTAGTCAAGTTAACAAAATGCCAAAAAGTAAAACTTTGCTAAAACTATATTAAAGTCTTATTAAAAAGTTAGCGAAACTTTGCCAAAAGGCAAAACCTGCCAAAACCTATTATGAATATCAAAACTGTCAAAACTTTGCTAAAACTATAATAAAGCTATAGTAAAATCTTACCAAAACTAATCATAAAAATTTGAGGAGGTTTAGATAGGCAACTATAATACTAATAATTTTTCACACAATTTCTCACACAATTTATTGAACTTCTCTTTAGATTTAAGAGCATTATATAACTTTTTTTCAAACTCTTTATAATTCATATTTTTTTTAAGTCCTCAGATTTCATTTTTTTTTTTTGAGAATTATCCTTTTTATCCACATTTAAAGAATCAGAGATGGGATGCTTCTTTTTTGGTGGATTCTTAGCTACTAGAATCTTGCTAAAAGTTGAGATAATATAGGTCTTCTCATGTAATTTTATACAGAACTGGTTTTTATTCAGCTCAGAAATATCTTAAAGCTTTTGAATATTTGACATACTTAAAAATAGCATTAGTTCTGTTTTACCATTATTTATATAAACAAAATTTTCAATAACTGTGACAGTCTTATCTTCTTTATCTTTTAAGGTAACTGGTACATCTATATACCATCCTAATGAATCAATGATATATTTAGAATTATCCTTTATAGTAAAATTAGATAGTTTATTAACCTTTCATCCTAGCGTTTTAATTGTTAGATTATTTATACCGCTAAACTTACTGCCAGGATCTAAGTCATTTATATTAGTATTCAGATATTATAAAGATAATAACTACTTATCTGATTCTTTTAATTTCTTCTCCTGAGCCTTTTAAGATAAGCATATTTTTTGTATCAATAGTAAGAGCTTAGACATTAACTCATCATATATTTTAACTGATTAGATTTTGAAAGCAACTTTTTATTTACTGGTATTTGTTTTTTTTTACCGGTATATCATATCATTTATTCTTTACCTCATTATAACCTTCATTTTTTTCATCAGAATTAGGAGGTGTATATTGGAGATTTATAAACTTAAGAGGAGTAAAATAAGACTGAGAATAATTAAATTGTACTATCTGTTTATTAGAACAATTTTTTTTGCTATGATCAGTTTTTTCACAAATAATACATTTACATATATTTAGTTTCTGAAATTGGTTTGTTAATTGATTTACTGCATCATAAGTTTCATCAAGTTCTTCTTCAATCCTATCAAATCTAGCAAAATTTCGCTATGGATAAGATCTTTAAAATGGTTTTATAGGATAATTTGAGTTAAATTCATCCTTATTTAATAACCCTAAATCTTTTAAAAATTTAGCTAAGTAATAATTTTTTATACCTTCTTCTGTTTTTAATAAAGATAGTAAACCTCTCAGCTGTTTAACTAGTTCAACAGTTTATAAGGCAAATATTTATGCTTGTTGAGTCATTTGATATTTAATTTTTAACTTTCTTTACTAATACCTGATTTTCAGTTTTCTGCTGTGCTAATATGTCTTGAAATATTTTTTGTATATCTGTTAAGAAAATTTCTTGCTGTTGAGATGTGAAAATAATGGAAGCAGTTGAATGGCTAAGATATGATGATGATGGTAATCCTAGTACCCCCTGACATAATTCAATATTTGTCAAACTATCAAAAATATCATTGATAGGTCTATGTTGGCCAATTCTAAAGACTTTATCACTAATATCTTCTCTAATACCTAACATGAACTGTGTTTTCTTTTGTGCAGGAGTATAAACTAAATGATCTTCATACTTCTGAATTTTTGTTCAGAAAGATGATAAACTTTTATATGCTTTTTGTTTTAGTATTCCAATTTCTAGTATTCTTATATATTTATTAACAGTTAGATAATGTTTTTTAATATAATGCAACCTTTGTCCAGACTGAATTCCTGCAAGAATAATAGGAATATCTCCTCCAGCATTTACCGCAACTGGTTCTGCATTAGTTGGTTACTCTCCAGCTATTGACCAATCTTCAGCAACATTTCAGGCTGAAATAATTTGCACTCCTGCATATCCTGCTGAAACATTTGGAAAAGAGGTGGCTATTCCCATTATAGCTTTTGCATTAGCATCACGAATGGCTGCAATATTAGCACCTATATCAGAGTTATTTAATATATTTTGTAATTTCCAGTTTTTGTTATCAAACTTCCTATGATACCATTCTTATACTTCTCCTTTTACAGTTCAGTCTAGTATATTGCAAATTCTTGCTTTATCATTTAAACCTGCTAAATTGATATATGCTATAAAATCATCTATAAACTTTTCATGATCTTGTTTACTGCCATAAAATTCAGGCATTACAAACCCTGCTGATAAAGCCATATTTATTTGATTTGGTAGATTGTTATATAATGCAAAAATTTGTCAAATATTTTGATAAGAATTTTTTTTTTTAGCCTTCTATTTCTCATATCGCTTATAAAGCCTGTCTTAATTATACTCTAATAATCCTATATCTGCTTTGCTTTGCTGTAGATGGTAAATATTTTATTGATATAATAGCTTAAAAGCAAAACTTTCTTGTAGTAACCCACTAATATGAGCTTGCTTTTTTGCTATATTATCTATCATTCTATTCACCTAGTTTTGAGTATTAGTTTGATATTGTTAAAGATCACTAACAACTCTATCCATCACTCCTTTAGCAAGATCTCTTCGCATAATAGCAAGATCTCACTCAGTTTTTGCATCATATCATCTTTTCTACTTACAGACAAAATTCTGATAATGTAAATTATTTTCTTTATGGCAAATTTATTTTGTTGTCCTTTTTATTTGATCTATCAGAATATCTCTAGCTATTGTTCTATTATTCACATAACTGTTTATAGTATTTGCTAGCTCTGTGATTGTGACCATATTATCATTAGAATTATACAAGCAAGTCTGGAGAATTTTCTCATTCTGAAAAATTTTTTCGTGATAAGATGCTTTTAATACAGTATCGCAATTTCTTAACTTGTTCTTCAGATTCTACCAACTACTTTTCTAAGCTAGAAATATACTTATCCTTATCTTATATGATATCCTTTTTAGCTTGATATAGCTAATTTTTTAGGCTAGAGAATTTAGACCTTAGTTTTAATATCTTTTCCTTCAAAGTATTCTTAAACCATTCTATTTTTCTATTAAGATCCTGGATTTCTTGCTCATATCAGGCATATTCACATTGTCACCAACATCTGCCACCCATCAATAGACTAAAATTAACACTCAGTTTATTCATATGTTTGGTTTAAATTTTATAACTTCATAACCTCAAATTTAACTTTCAAACTTCGATAGTTTCCCTTACATTAAATAACTTTACATTAAATAGTTAAACTAAGATAATTTTCCTTAAGGCACTTCTGAACTTTAATATTCAATATTAATTAAATCTCAAGTGAACCATAAGCATATTTAAAATAACTTTTAATAATTAATATTTTTATTGAGCTCAAAAGCTAAAAATTTTGAAAGGATAATTCTTATCCTTTTTATACATTTTGATATTTCACTAACTATTTGTAATACTAACTATTTGTAATACTTCATTTCCTTCATTCATTCATTCTTTCTTTCTCTCATTTCTAAACTACTTGTGATACTATAAGTTACCTCTTCTATAATGTAATTGTATTCCTTCATTTAATGACTTATGATGACTCATAATTAATCATACAGATCTCATGATTATCAATCTGATTAGTCATCTATTTTTTTCTTTATGATATAACTGTTGATCATTTACTTTGCCACATTTACTCCGTCATTTTACTACTATTTCATAACATATTATTATTATGTTAAATCAAAACTAAACTATAAATTATCTAAATATAAACTAAACTACAAAACTATCTAAAATGTAAATGTTATTTCTTATATTATAAATATTATAACTAACAGTAATCTTTATGTAATCTATCCCATATCTTTGATTACAACATTCTAGCTCTCTAATTTCTCTTGTATATTGATGATTACTATCAACTTCTAATTGCAATACTTCTCGAAGGTGATAGTTATTTTCCTCCAATTTTGCTTTATATATACTCTTTATATATTCTCCTTTGCCTTAAATGAGGTCTGTAAAATGATATTCTTTTTTTTTTCTGTTTATAAAAGAGAATAGAAGAACCTTTGATTTATATTGATTTTTAGAAAACATGTGATCTTGACCAAATTATTGCAAAATAAAAGCTTACAATTTTTATTGATTTCCATAAAGCTCATGATCTAGTCTATCATCTCAACTTACAGAAGCTTTATTATCATCCTAAAGGTCTTTATTAAGAGATTATGGGATGTTTGTAAAAGAACTGACTACAGCTTTTCATTTACTGATGTAAAAAAATGACTTGATAATTAAGTGATGTATCAAATATTTTGTTCTTCACCAAGGTATATTTCTTATGCAAGCTATTCAAAAATCACAAAACTGAATACTGTATACCAGTGTGATTTGATTGAAATACCATATGATTTTGAGGGTAAAAATGTGGATACAAATTTATTAAATGCTAGCCCAATATTTTACTATGTATTATTAGTTATAGACTATGTAACTAGGTATAAAGATTTTATTTTTTTAACATCAAAAAGTAGTGAAAAAGTTATAGAAACTTTTAAAAGTTTATATAATAATCCTGACAAGTCTCTTAACTGACCTCAAAAATTACAATATGATAAGGATACTAAGTTTATGGGATATGTAACTTTATTAATGGATGAACATAGCATTGAAATCTGAAGGATTATAGTACATTTTAGATACAGAAGCTTGGCAATTCTTAACAATTATACTGGATATTTCTCTAGAAGAATTTTTAAAAACCAGTATTTGGTAGAATTTCTCTTATCTACTAGCAAATACTATAGAGAATGTAAATGATGATTGTTAATAATATAAATGACATTCTAACGCGATTAATTGGAATAAGCCCTAATGATATTATGAAACTTGAAAGAGTATATTTTAAACCATCAGTAAAATATAATCGCCCAGTTTGTATTGATGAACCCCAGTTGCTAAGGTGTACTATTATTCAATTTTTGTTTGCTAAAGAAGAATAAGAAAATGATTCTTTTGAATGATACAGAATAACAGTCCCGATATGATCATCCAGTTTACATAAAATTTAAAGAATTATTATTGAAAAGAATCTTCCGATGCCTGTTATATATTATTTAGATGAGTCAGGACCTCAGTGTCCCTTTGTAAAAGAACAATTAATACATATTAAAGAAGAGCCTATATTATCTCTTAGGTGGATATTGAAAGGTAACTGAATGCATACAAGATACTTTTTATAAAGGTTTCTAATTCAATGATGCAATAGGGAATTATAAAAAGGATTACTTCTTCTTTGTAGCATAATGCCCTCTTTTTCCAGTCACGTCAGATTTATGCATTTAGATTCATTTGTTCTTACAAATAAAAAAAAAGTATAATTTGATAATATTAATTACTACTGTATTCAAAGGCCAAACCTAACTCTTCATTATACCCATCTAGATGTAATCCTTTTAAGAATTTAGGTTTTTGGAGTGGAAATTTTTTATGTAATAAATTTTCAAATATATACTGACATCTTCTTTTTAGTACATTAGGGCAGATATTATACCAACCGTAATTCTGTTTCATATTTTTATATAACGCTTTCCATTAATGACCCTTCTTACATATCCATAAATATGTATTAGGATTAGTACTAATTTTCACTAAGCATCTTCCTTCCCACCTCTGAGCATATGCTAGCCTTATTATCAATTTTATCATAGTTTTGCATTTTATTCTTTTTTAAAAACAGGAAATTTTATTTTTTCGAATGTAAATAACCAACTAAAGAATTGAAGAAAGGAAAAAAAAAAAAGGTTTGCTTTGTATTAATATCTGCTTCAGATGAATTATTAAAATACCTAGAAAGTTTATTGTAAAGTTTTTATATATTTTTTAAGACTTGTTCTAGGAATATATATTAACTTACTTTTTTCTCTCATCTGAATCTTTAATCTGTATAATATTATGTGATGGAGACAGTTGGTATCTTTTATCATCATTAATAAAGTGGGTATATAATTCTACAGTTTTTTTCAAATAGTGGCCGATATCTATTTTTATGTTAAATTCTTTTACAATATTCAGAAATTCCATGTAGTTTGCAATTTTACGTGATTATTTTTTACCATTTTCATCATAAAGAAGACCACCCTTTACTATTACATAACTAAAACGTTTACCAGAGTCTGGTATAGATGCCATCCAAATTATTTTAGAATATCATAAATATAATTTGAAATGTACAAATTCACTTAGTTTATATGTAATTTATTAAGTAAAGTGCCAAAATAATTTAGAATACTAAAAATAATTTGGAATTTTACTATATGTCCAAATTGATTTTTGGATTTAGGTGACATCTATAGGTCTGGGATACTCAAATTTTTTTCTTTTATTCAAGCTATAAAATATTGGATGCATTGGTTTTCTACTTTTGGTTTTCATGTAGCTGTCATAATAAATTGACTAAAATCCCATTGCTTATATCTAGCTTTTCTAAGTGTATCTTCAACAATTTGATGAATTGAATGTATATTATTAATATCCATAGCTTCTCTCATAATTTTTTCTCCAATGAATCTGAAAAACTTTATCTGACCTTGCTTTACAGTATCAATACCTTTAGTGAATAGCTTTTTTGGCTTTAAATTTACTATTTTTCATGCACAACTTCAAAGTATTTCTTTTTACTGGTAAAACACACAGGAAACAATACTTTCTTATAAGCTATTTTTAGATAAGAGGTATCATTTTTTACCTTAAGAAAGGCATTAACTTTATTGTGAAAATTATCCATAACCTTTATAGTAATTTTAACCATTTTAGTTTAATATATTTTCTTAGAAAGTTCTCTCTTAATGAAAGCTTCATCACATTTTCTGTAGTACTCATCCAGACAAGTGAGATATAAAGAATCAGTATTACCATATTTTATCCTGAAATCTTTCTTAGTTATATAATTTGTGACAAGATTAATGTTATATTATTATCCTGCTAAAGTGATTCCTTTAGCTAATTTACAAAAAAAGAATGGGAAATTACTATTTTCAGCTTCGCCATAGAAAGTATTTATATATATTTTTAAAGTAAACTGCTTGGAATTTATACAGTTATAATTAAAATATAAGGATGAATATTTTGATTTTAAAATATCTGAAAATTTTTTTCCCTTTCCTTCTATAATACTTATAAGTTTTTTAAGCTGCTTTTTTTTTTATGTAATAAGACAAATTTTGCTTTAAGTTCAACTTGTTTGTTAAACAAGTCTTCTAAAACAATTAAATATAATCCTTTTTTTTCAGAATAATTATTATGCCAAATAGACCAAGCATAAAGAATACAGCCATTAAATGAAAATTCAATCTTATATAATCTATTTTCATTTTTTGCATAATATTAAATTTTTCTTGATTTAGTATAATTTTTTCCAGAGAGAGGTTATAAGCTATAATGAAATTTGGATATAAAGATGTGAAATCAAGATCAGTTACAGATCATTTGTTTTTGATACCCTTTTTTGAAGAAAAAATGTATGCTCCAAAGTATTTACCATTTTCTTTGTCTTTATTCAAAATTGTATTAAATAGCATATTGTGTTTAGTGACATAAGTACCCAAAAGATTCTGCACTTTTATGTCATTTGCTCAGTAATGTGTATCAAATAAAGATACATAAGCTATAGAAGCAACTTTTCTATAATTATTAATTACGTTATGTTTGACTATGAGCTTTTGATAATGTAATGTATTTATAATACAATAATTTGCCACTTCGTGTATATTTCTAGCAGTTATAATAGAAAACTGTTTTTTTACATCTGAATAATATTTTCATAATTTATTAAAAAGTATGTCAGCCTTACTATCAAATCCACATATTTTTAAGTAAAATTTAAGCGAACTTTCTTTTTCCACTTTTGACTAAAAATAGAGCCTTTTAAAACATACATGTATATCAATTGGCATACATCTAGGTAATTTTAGAAATGAAGATTTAAAATTGTCTTCTGAGCAGCATAGCGGGCTTTTTATATTATCACATGAAATTTGCCAATCATTTTCGATTTTATCACATGATATAAGATACCGTTATGAGACATTATATTGATTCTTTTGAAAAATTTTACATACATGTATATTCTCAAATTCTGCAAACATATTAATTTTATTTTAAACTTTAATCATACTTATTTTTATTAAAATCCATTTATTATTGATTAACTTAATGCTTTCATATGTAATAACTATTTAATTTAACACAATCTACATATTTTTTTTTATATAAATGTCTTGGTGAATTAAAATCTTACATAATAAATATATCTCAAATTTTTCATCATTATAAATATTAATTTGATATATTTGTATTTAAAATTTTATTAAAATTGGGAAAAAAAATGGGAGACTTTAATATGTACCATTCATTTATATTTAGGGTGAAATATAATTCTTTTAGCAAAATTGTAAATAATTTGATATACATGTATGCTAGAGACATGATTCTACATTCTTTTGAAAGGGCAAACTGAGTTCTATTTAAAAATTAAAATTTACATGAATTCAATTACCAGTTGATGAACAATTTCATCCAACATATTAATTTCCAATTTTTTTCGTTTAATTATTAATATCACTATATATAGCAATTCAATCTGAATAATCTTTGATTCTAAAATTAGGGTAGAATTTCTTCTTTCAAATGAATGTAAAATGATTTATTTAGTATATGTGTATAAGTAATAAAAAATTAATGAATACATTACTAAAATTAGCAAAATTTAAATTATATTTCTTATCACAATAAAAAACTATAAAATTCCTTTTTATTTAATACTGTTTAAACTCTTAATAGAATAAAACTAATGAATCTTACAAAATAACTCCTAAAAGAAATGAGAAAAAAAATATATAATTAGTTTAGGACGTTAGGTTTTGGCGACCTGTCGTCATGGCGACCCCTATAATTCCAGTCAAAATTAAGTGATCGGCAAAAAAATATCTTTTTTTGGAATTTTGTGTAATGCAAAACTTCAATTTTTGAGAGAAATAAAATTGCCTTTTTTGGGTAGTGTAATGTTATATTGATCCCAAATAAGAAAATTCCGGCCGGCGTTATAAAATTTGCTAAAATTAGTAGTGTGACGAATAACATGTGACAAATAGGCTTTTTCATGCCGAAAAAATTCTCTGTCCCTAGAATAAATAGTAAAAATGGAAAACTAGGAATGTGACACAGAGGTGACAAATTATTTGTATATGAAGTCACGTGACAGGGGTCGTCATGGTGACCGGGTCGCCAATTTCTTTTTTCCATTAGTTTATTATAAAAAGAAAAAGAAAAAATTCCAAAAATCCCATACTGAAAAACTTATCGTTTATTCTGTAAAAATATAAAAATATTTGGCTAAACCATTTATCTTGTTGCTTTATTTATTTTAATAGACTGTTATAGAAGCAAACTTCTAAAAAAAATAAAAAAAAAATTAGTTGTATTAGATAAGAATAAATACTGAGTAAATAAAAATAATCAAAAAATATAATATTACTATTATGTGTGAAACTTTAACATATATTATATGTAACTTTCAAATTACCTCTCTAATATTCAAATTATTTTGCAAGACGTTTAAAATGGATTTAAAATATTGAAATATGCAGTTGGTTTTCGCTATTAAATTTTTTGTGGCGCTATTAAATTAAAATAGTAAAGATATTACGATCTTAAGTTTTGTATAATATCATGAAATCTAGCTAATAAAAATATGCACACTTGTGTTAAACAACTTACATAATTCAAAATTATATGCTTCATTTAGATTTTGTAATTTATTTTTACATATCACTTCATTAAATTTTTTTTTATATGAGAAAAAAAGTGATCAGCAAAGTGATCAACACTGTGATAATACGAAAGTCTTTGGGCTAATTTTAATAAAAATAGAATCACATTTAAATTCTCCTTCCATATCTACTTCTGTATTAATTAGTATAGATTTATCAGATTTCCCTAATTTCCATAATAATTTTATTGTAAAATACATTTAGAAGTCTTCCTCCAATCTTAATATCCACTCATTCATTTTCACATCCATTCAATGAGTTGAAAGTTTTTAGCCTTTTTCATAATGAAAAGCCAATCATATTGCAAATTATTAAATTCAAGTTATATATTTGGAGCAAATGCTTCCTAACATAATGCGAAAGCTTTTAGCAAATTAGCTTGTGATCCACATATAATCATTACTCATCGTGGATCTGGTGTTATTTGTACATTGATTAAGCAAATCTGCTTCAAAGGTATTGAATCATTCTTCCAATGAAGAGTTATACAAATTGTAAAAATCTGATCTTCATCATACTGAGCCACAGGAAATTTGCTTATTTTGCATAAACTATAAGTTTTATGTCCTATGTGAGAATAAGTATACGATCTCTTGTAAGTGCTGAGATCAGAAAGTATCTTTTAATAATGCTAGGTCTTTTATGGGATGAAAATTCTCTATTAAAATATAAAATTCATATGCACAAAGAGGATTACTTCCTTCTAAAATATATTTATAATTTCTTAAAAATAATCATTCTGAAAGTAAAATATCATATTCATGAGCTACTTTGTGATAATAAGTGGATTGGACATCTGAGGCAGTTATGTACTTTTTCTTTTGAATAGCTTTCATAGCTAATTTTCTTTACTTAATATTAGTTATGAAAATACGCAAATATAACTTTTTTTTTAGGATAATATTCATGAAATGGGTATGCCTTTATATGCTCTATTTTGAACCATTTTATTGTATTGAAAAGAATTGTTCTTATTTTCATCTCAAACAAATCTAGGGACTCATCTTCTAGTATGAAGATATTAAAGAAAACTTGAATTCTTATAATTGATATAACTGTTTTCTAACTATTGATAAGAGGTCCATAGAGATGCAATGCATATCAAGCCTAACCATTTTTGAATTCAGTAAACTCTTTTACATCAACAGTTATAAATGATATATCTTATTGCTTAAGTAAAGCATCTTTAAAGTTTGCAATTAATCTCTCATCATTTTTCACAACTATATCATTATAAGTTGGAATATCATTCAAGTAATTTTCATTAGAATAGCAAATCACTTGACCTTTCATTTTATCTTTTTCAGCCTCTGGGTAAAAAAGAGGGTAGAAGCATCAAGGAAGTCTAAAAGCTCAAATTGAAATATACTTTTATATCACAAATATACAGTTTAAAAGTATGTATATATTTCAGAAAAAAAAAGTTTAAAAAATTTAATGCTAAAATATATAAATCGATATATAAATCAGCTATTCATAGTTATTTAAAATGGCATTTTATTGATATCCTTATACAATTGGGAATGCTATCAGCAAGAAGGATGTCAAATTCATTGGAATTTTCCTTCTCACGTACCATGCAATGAATGTAGTAAATTAACTTTTTTCAAATATAATACTTGTAATATTCATACTAGAAAATACTGTAAAAAGGAACAATACTATCACAAAAAGCTAATCGACTTGACTTTAATGCAGGTACTGGTAGGTAATGTAGAGGTAAGTAAAAATGATATAACTTATCACTAGTGACACTAGAAAAAAAAACTGGTAATAGAAGCTAGTGACATAAATAATAGCTTTTTAAAATTTTAAAGATAAAAGAAATCTTTTTTGATGAATGTTACCAGTATTATGTCACTAGAAAAATTTGAGTTCTTTATCTTTTTTTTTTATTTTTTTTTATACTATACATCAAATATATATTATAGAAAAAATTTGATTTTTTTCCCAGAATTTACTACTCTTTAACTAGTGATATTAGTGACACTAATCAAAAAAGAAATAAAGAAGTCTAATAATCCCAAGAAAGATAACGAACATGTCACTAATTCTATTATCAGTTAGTATTCAGAACTAATGACTAGTGACAACAAAAATCTATCCTAGAAAACTAGAAAACTAAGATGAGCTAGGCTTCCTGATCACAAGACAGATCACGTAAAAATGTATAGATGACAGTATAGACAGTCATGTGAAAATGTATAGATGACAATATACTCATAACTAGATAACATTATACTTATAACTAAATAACATTATACTCATAACTAGATAATATTATACTGTAATTGGATAATAATCTTATAAGACTGTTATTCAATAATTATGACTGACATAATATAATGACATAATTTAATATAATTCATATGGTTTATTAGTAAAAATCATAACTGATATAATTAGGAGAGGGTTAAAAATAACGTCATTTAATTTTTGAAGTTTTGAGACCTCTCTTTCTTCCTATCATTATCTTTTTAAGAAATTTAAAATTATAATATAATTTTGGCCAAAATTAAATATATTATTAATTACTAAAAATGGAAGGTCATCCTGATCTGATCCTCTCTCCCCTTAGAAAATGATGTCATTTCTGACCTCTCCTTAATTTTATCCATAAAAAATATTTTAACAATAGCTTTTTAATTTTGCCAAAAAGTTCTTTCTCTTTTTTTTTAAGAAACTGGATGAATGAATGAAGTTAAACAAATGGAATTTGAATGAATGAACTAAGAAATTAGTTCGTTCATTTCTTTTCATTTTTTTACTTTTAGTGAAACGTAATTAATGTTTCTCTTTAGAAAATTGAAAGAATGGATGAAGCTGAACAAATAAAACTTGAACGAATGAACTAAGAAGTTAGTTCGTTCATTTCTTTTCATTTTTTTACTTTCAGAAAACATAATTAACATCTTCTTTCTCTTTTTTTTTAAAAAACTGAATGAACAATTAGATTCAATTCAGTTCAGTTTCAGATTAATTAAATTCAGATCAGTTTAGTTTAAATCTGGATCAGTTTCAAATCAGTTCAGATCAGATCTAGTCAGATTCAGATCTGTTTTAGATTGGATTCAGATTAGATCAGATTTAAATCAAATCTAATCTGAACCGATCTGTTTAGAATACTAAGCAAAACTAATCAAATTTATATATCTATACTATACTGTATATTTAAATAAATTAGTACATACAGTGCCTGACAACAAATTATCGGTCACCTATAAATTAAGATAATCATTGTATAAATATATTCTCATGTAAACATTTTTTTTGATAATTAACTTACTTTTTATAGTATAAGTAAAGTTGATCATCAAGTTAAAATGTATTTTCATTAAAAATTATGTGAAATTTTAATAAAAATTGATCACTATATTTTAGGTTTTATCAGAAAAATTAGCATTTTAATAGAAATTTTAGGTATTATTATAATATTAAAATAATTTGTATTATTATGATGATATTTTTTTTAAATAAAATTATTTGATATAATTTATAATATATTATTATAAAGTATCATTAAAATTAATGAAATAGTTAGCAAATTACACACTTTTAATTGGCATCTGCCGATCATTTGTAAATCATTANTAAATTACTTACCAAATTTTAGCCAGATCTAATAAACTAAATTTGGCCAAAATTTTTTTATTAGAAAGAAACGAATTTTACTATTAATTTTTTAACTTTTTTATAATAATCAAAATTTAAAATTATAATTTATTCTTTAGCTCAATAATTTACAAACAATTAATAAATGAAAAATATTATTATTAAATATATATAACTAGCTAGTTATTTCATTGATTTTAATGATACTTTGTAATAATATACTATAAATTATGATAAATAATTTTATTTTAAAAAAAAATATCATAATAATACAAATTATTTTAATATTATAATAATACCTAAAATTTCTATTAAAATGCTAATTTTTCTGATAAAACCTAAAATATAAGGATCAATTTTTATTAAAATTTCATATTATTTTTAACGAAAATATATTTTAACTTGATGATCAACTTTACTTATACTATAAAAAGTAAGTTAATTATCAAAAAAAAATGTTTACATAAGAGTATATTTGTGCGATGATTATCTTTAATTTATAGGTAACTGGTAACTTGTTACCGGGCACTGTATATTTTATTAAAAGTCAAAAATTTTTATTATAATCATGTGATATATGTTTATATATATAGTATACAAATTTTTAATTATAATCACATGATATGTATTTACATACATAGTGTATAAATAGAAATTATCTTTAAAATTTTATATAAAATTCTGTATACATTGTATAATTTTTAAATTTCTAATAAAATTGCAAAAATGAATATTTTACTGTATATAATTATTAGTTTTAAAATTCTATATATATTTTATATTTATTATTATATATAATTATTATAAAAAAAATAAATTTGCAGAATTATTATATAGAAATTGTAAAAATATATATAATATGGTCAGAATAAATACAAAAAAAAAGAATTTTAGGTAAAATAATAAAAGTGAGATTTCTTTTTTTTTTCTAATATATCTAGGATAAAAGTTTTTAAAAAAGGTTGGATCTGTTAAGCCAAGGGTCATATTCTGCATAAGCAGTCATTTTAACTTAACAGAGAAGATTTCAGATCTGGACTATTAGGAACTGGCTTATTGAAGAAAAAGATAACTGATAAATATGATAAATATATTAATGATAAAGGTTTTTAGATAGAGTTTTTTTTTTTTAAACATCATTAGCAATTGTTTCGATTCAGTTGAAATAAATGGAACATAAGAAACTGGTTTATTAGTATATAAGGGTAAAAGTAAGATAGTATTCACAATCTATTCAGTATGTAGCATAGGAGTGAAAGTAGATTGAAAGCATAGTTTTATTTAAGGTGGCTTTTATTGGAAAGCTCACTCTTTTCATCCTATTTTCTATGCATTATAAGTGATGCTTTTTCTTTGGAAGGTGTATTATGATCAGTTTATCATAAATTTTTAAGCATGTATTATTGTCCTTAGGAACTTTCTATAGTGTATAAAATCAAATGACATATTCATTTATCTTCAAAAAAAAAAAAAAAAATATTCATAAAATAATTTTTCAAACTAATTTATAAAAAAATAGAAGTTTTTTTTTAATGTATCAAACTAGAAGTATTCTATACTTTGCTTCAAATAATAAAATGAATTTTGTATTGATATCTAGCTATCCATTATGAATTTGATATCCTGCTATTTACTTTTAGTTTCTTCGCTTTTCTTTTTATTCAATTCTTCAAAAATTCTTTCTATATTATATCTTTTCAATTTCTTATAATCCTCAAGAATACTCATCCCACAAACACCCTATTTATTTTTGAAATAATAATTAATTCAAGATTAAAGTTATTCTAAAATTTTTATTAATAACATACCATGAATACATCTACAATTATTACTAATTCTGGTTCAACAAGATTCACTTTATGTTGATCACCAACCAATTTTGCAATCGCATTAATGAGTTCCATTCGATCTATGACATTATTATTTCTAATATTCGGAACAATAGCATACTATTTTTTTAAAAAAGAATTATTACTTAAATTTGAGTAAATTAGAAAGATGTTAGGTTATGAAAATTTTTTTACCTTAATTTGTTGATTATTTTTTAATAAATGAAACCGTGGCTTTAATATTTCTTCTGCCATCTTCTTGATTTCGTTCATATTAGAGTGACAAGTTTTCATAATTGGAATCATCCTCATAGAAAATCTTAATTTATAATTAAATACAAATTATTTGAATTGAAATAGATAAGAACATCAATAGAAATTATTTACCTGGTTTTCTTTTTTTCTGTATTATACAAATCGATCAAAATAGAATGTACGAGTTCAACAGGATTTACAGGTGGGTTTGTCTTGATGAATACAACTAATAAAATAAAACTAAATTAAATATAATAAATAACAAATTTGATTACATTAAAGAACTGAAGTCTTTAAGATACCACAATCGGTTCCAGTTTGAATTGACGAAAAACGACGTGATTTACGAGGTTGTTTCATTTGAGCGATTTCCTTGGCAATTGAACTTTCCACATCATCATCTGATTCTTCTATCTCAGGATTTTCATCAGCAGAGGTATAAATCTTATCAGCATACTATTTCAAGCAAAATTAGTAAAATTAAAATTGTTATTCAAATAATTCTTCCCAAAAGAATATATATAATAATACCTCATTAAATAAATCATAGCATTCTCTAACACACAAAGATTCTTTTGTTTGATTACAGCTAACAAATATTCCAGATATATTAGGTTCTAGAGCAACTGCATTTTGTCTCCTTCTATGCCAAGACTTTGCTACAATCATTAATAGGTTAGTTTATTAAAGAAAAAGAAAAAGAAAAAGAAGCTTTTGTAATTTATATACCTTTATGTTTTTTGTAGCTTCTATCAGAACTACTATTATCACGGTCACTTTTTGGCGAATTCGACATTAATAACGTTTTAAAAAAGAATGAAAGTTTTTTTTTTAAAAAAAAAAAGGAAGAAAAGGCATAAATAATGATGATAGTAAGCGAAAAAGGTTGTCAATGAAATAATCTGCAGGACACGTGATCGTATTGATCTAAACTAGTGTATCCGGTTTTTACGGATATCCATGGATTTTTCAGTCGAATCACGGATGGACAACGGATCGGATGATCCAAAATTGGTAAATTATAATGGTTAGTTTTTTTAAATATGACGGTTACTTGGACTGAAATTGATAAATTACAAGGGAGGATGTTTTTATAATCCTAGCATAGTGTAATATGAAGTTAAGATTATAACCAGAATAAATTTAAACACCAATGATCATGTGTAAGGCCTACCTTTGGAAAATGGTAAGTTGGAGGGGAAGGGGTGTATTATGTTTATCTTTGTTCTGATTTGTCTTTAGAGACATTTTGTTTTATTTTTTTTTGCTTTTTAATGAATCTTTGGCACATTGTAAAAGGGTTGTTTATATAATCAAGATGAATTCAATTCCAATATTGATTTAACTATTAATTTTATAAAATGATACTTTAAAAAAAAATGCTTTTAAACCATTTAAATAAAATGTAAATTTAACTTAAAAATTCTTGTTCTAATGTTAGATTGAACAATGAATCTAGCATCATATCATAATTGAGTTATCAAATAAAAAGATTTGAATAGATACATAAAATATATATAGTGTTTTTCTAGTCAGCAACTTGACTTAAAAAAAAGATGAAATTATACATAGATCTGTCATATATATTCTGCATGATAATAATTTTTATTATTTTATAATTTATTCTCAAACAATAACAAAGAATAATGTCAAACTCTTCTAATAAAAAGAAACCTAAACCTATTTTTTTATATACCAAAAATAGTAATGCTATTTTGAACTAAAAGAACTGAAAAATACAGAAAATATTGAGGATACCAAACATAAACTAATGAAAAAAAGTAATAGTTATTGTTTGCATATATAAGGAAACTTCAACATCACCACTATGTGGTACAACATATTTAAGAAAAGATTTTTCAACTAATAATGCAATATCTCATTTACATTTTAAGTATAACATTATTAAGGTATTTATTTTAATCTGTTAAATGATTGATTAATATATATTTTGTATTTTATTTATCTAATTTTTATATTTATATCTATAGTCTGATGATCTGAATAATTTGAATACAAAAATTTCAAATTTCAATCATGAAGAAAAAGGCACAAATTCATAATAACTTCAATTATAACAATTTTTGATTAATTGGATTATTGACAATTATTAAAAATATTATATATTTTGCACATAACTGTTTTTTAAAAAATATTTTGAATATTCTTAAAGGATTAGAAATTAAAAAATTTAGTATTCAATATTACTATAAATAATAGTAGTAATATATAAAATATAGTTAAAATATAAAAAAAAAGATATAAATTAGTTAGAATATATGATACATATTTTTTAATTAACTATCATAAATAAGAGAATGAAATTTGCAGAAATTTTAATAGCTTAGATTAAATGTTTTATTGACTTTTTTTTATATTTAAAATAAAGTAAATGTTTAAAAGATATTCAAAAAAGATTTTTAAATTAATTATACTAGTCAAAATCAAAACTTTTGATTTTAAGACCTTTTGGTAAAGGTTTATCTAATTTGGTCATATTATTTAGCAAAAATTCACAAATTATTTAATTTAATTGTTTAATTTATTAGCAATTAATAATAATTATAATAATCAGTTATTTTATTATTTTAATTATTAATTGATATTCCAATAAGTCTAAATTTAATTAGACTTTTTTTCTTATTTAATTACTTTAACTAGATTTTTTTTTATAAGTCTTCTATTCAGTTTTTTTTACTTTGTAGATTATTTTAGAATCTTTCTTTTTAGATCTTTATTTTAATTTTCATATTTAAAATTTTTTTTCTTGTAAGTTACTTCATTTTAATTTAATTTTAAATTTTTTAGGTTTTCATTTTGATTTGAATTTGAATTTTTTCTTTTGTAAATTTTTATTTTATTTCAGATTTAAACCTTTATTTTCTTTTATAGGATTTTATTTTAATTTCAAACTTAGACATTTTTTTTTTTGTAAATGCTTTATTTTGACTTTAAACTTAGATTTTTTATTTTATAAATATTTTATTTTAACTTCAAACTAAAATTTTTTTTTCTTTTATAGACATTTTATTTTAATATTTAGATTTTTTTTTGTAGGTACTTTATTTTGATTTTAGCTTTAAATTTTATTTTTCTTTTTAAGTTTTCATTTTGATTTCAAACTTGAATTTTTTTTTCTTGTGTAGATTACTTTATTTTGATTTGAACTTAAATTTTTTTTCTTTTTAAGTCTTTATTTTATTTTAACTTTAGATTTTTTTTTATAGAACTTTATTTAATTTCAAACTTAAGTATTTTCTTTTATATCTAGAAGTTTACATTTTGCTTTTGTATTCTAAAAGCTTAATAGTAAAGCATATAATTGAATTGTAAGATGTAAATTTAACTTCTGCTTAGAATAATAATATTTTGCTTTAAAAATTTTCTTTTATAGATATTTCAATAATATATTACTCTTTGATATAATTATATTAAAAAATGATATGCTACTTAAATTAAATTATAGTATTACCCTATAATTTGATTACTACTTATTACTACTTTATATTCTGATTACCATTTTGTAATCTAATATCTATAATTTAATTATTATTTTATAATCTGATTTTTATAATTTGATTACTGCTTTATAACTTATTTACTTTTTTTTGCTATTATCTCTTTTGCATTTAACTATTTCTTTAGATCTTTTTTACTATTTATATTTTTATATTAGTATAATTTTATTACTATTTTATAATCTAATTACCATCTATTTTTTAATCTAACTACCTCTATTTTCTTTTGTTTCTATTTCATTTATAAGTCAAGTTCTTTGTTAAAGATATTAACCTTCTATATTTGAATGCTAAATTCTATATTAAGAATGTTAATCTTTTATACCTATTTAAATATCAGATTTTATGCTGAAGTACTTATCTTCCTATGTCTATTTAGTTACCTATACAAAATACTAAAAAAAATCATATCAAATGATACAGTAAATCACAATTAATTTTAATTAGCATTATAGTATAATTTTGGATGATCTTTAAAGTATATAATTTGAGAGATCTATCTTAACATCATGATAATAATTTAATAATGTCATAAAACTATCTTAAAGTTAGTAGGAAGTCAGAGAATTTTTATTAGTTTACTAATTTTAGGCCAGTTAGATATTAAATTATAAGTCTTATATTGTATTTAAAATTCTGGTTGAAATTATGAAATAATACTAGCCTGTCTAACTGAAATATTTATTAATTTAATCTACCTTTTAGGATTATTTATTTAAACTCTTTTAAAATTCTGCACTTAATTTCACTAAATTTTCACTATAATTTTATTATAGTTTTGCAAAATTTTATCAGTTTTACTATTTATAATTGGTTTTGATAGAGTTTGCTTTTTATTAAATTTTGCTAATTTTTTAATAAAACTTTAATATAATTTCATCAAATTAGTATTATATTTTGTTATTTTACCTATTTGCTAAACTCCCTAGTTTTGCCAAGCAATCTTAACATCTCTTTTTTTACTAAAATAGATATCATAAAAAAGATAAATATATAATAATACTCTATATATATTATTAAAAAAATCATATGATAGTAATATCAAAAAATTCAGTGATAGGTAATACTTTATATATATATTGTTAAAAGAATTATATAATAGTAGTTCTAAAGGGCTCAGTATCAGATAATATTTAGCAAAAATCTGCATAATATTAAATAATCATAATTTACTATACTTTACTATACTTTGAATTTTTCTTAATACTTTCAAATATTCTAGAACTACTAGGATAGGAAAAATATAAATCTTCTTCTATATTTTTATATAATGATCCTAAAGAAAACTTATCCTCTGGATATATATTGGATATTTTTCTTTTATAATTTATACCAAAGGAATAAAAAATAGCATCTAAAAGTATAATTTTCTTTTATTATTTTATATGATATTTCTGAAGAAAATTACACTATACTTGAATATATATTAATGATAGAGTATTCTTTTTCTAATTTTTTATATAATAATTCTGAAGAAGAATATCCTAAGTACCTATCTATCAAGAATGTTTTTATCTGTGATTTTCTTGCCAACTTATTATATAGTACTTCTTTATATATCTATCAAAAAAAAAAAAAAATTAAATTTTTTGAAGATATATAAATTTTTACTTACTGATACTATATATATTTCAACTATTTCTGACCAAAATTGTGAAACTAACCTAGTTTTCACTTATTATAATAATACTAAATTCAATAAATATTTAAGTAATTCAAATAGTTATACTGATAATAAATCTGATTTAAGATCAGATAATTATAATAATTATAAGTCTAATTATAAGTCAAATAATGAAGAAACTTTTTACACTTTAATTAGCATTATCAAAACTTCATTATTTTAGTTACCAAATATACAAGTACAAGTAAAATACTATTCAATTAGATATAAACCTGATTGGTAACTTTTGAGCTAATTGAATAGCTTAATTATTATTACATAAAAAATTAACTTAATTGACTTAATTTTAACAATATGTATAAATCAGTAATTAATAGATATATTTTTAATTAAAGTATTTAAAATAACTTATTGAAATAAATATAACTTGATTTGTATTAATTTTTAAAATTTATTGTGACTAGTAAATTTTTATTAATTATATATATGTAAATAATTACAAATAAAACTGTCTATTAATTGGTATTTGCTATATAATTATTTTTGTTTTCTTTTCAATGGTAAAATTAGTAAAAATAAATTAATTATAAATATTAGGAATTAAAATTATATTGTTTTAAGATAATTTATAAAATTCATTATTTTTTTAGAATTCAATATTAATACTTTGATTATTATTTTCAATCTATAAGCAAGCCTATGCATTTTATAACTAATTGAAATTTATAATATATATTCAAAAAAAAATATTAAATTTGATCTAAATATATATCTATTAAATTATAGTTATTACTTTTTATAGTTACTTCTTGTTTAATCATACCTATATCGGCAATTTTTTTAAGGATCAGATTTGTACTATTCTGCAACACAGAAATCTATACAGTTCTGCAATCCTGTTGGTATGCAATACAGAAAAAAAATAAAAATCTGTGCAGATCTCTAAGAATCCAAAAATCTGCACAAAAATTTTATAATAAATCTGCAAAATTCTTGTAATATATAGTATATAATATATATTTCAGAATAAATCTAATTGTAACATCCTGTTACATATTTTATTTGTAATAACCTCGAAAAATGGGTCTGGATAATAAATTTTTATTTATAGAAATTATTTATTTATTTATAGAATTTTAATTTATCAAATTAAACACAATAAAAAATGATAATATGCATTAATATAGTAAAAGTAAATATGCAGTTTTTTTTATTTTTTTATTATTTATATTACTAGACAATCAGCATCCTAAAGGAAATGATGAAAAAAAAAGAAGTACATAACAAGAAAGAATGAATGAAATAAAAAAAGGAAAAGAAGAAATAAACAAAAGAAAAAGAAGTAAAAAAAGAAGAAAAAAGGAAAAAATAAATAAAAAAATAAAGAAAAAAAAAGAAAAAAAAGGTAATTAGAACAAAAAAACCCCTGCCAAAAATAAGAAANNNAAAAAAAAAATAAAGAAAAGACTTACCTAAAGACTGAAATGCCAAAGAGTAGAAAAAAAAAAAGTTAGAATAAAAAACTCACTAAAAATGAAAATGAAACTTAAGAGATGAAGAGCTGACCTAAATGGAAAGAAAAAAAAGAAAATTAGAGAAGAAAAAAAGATAAAGACAAACAAATAAATGAAAAATAAAATTATAAAAAACTAATCTAAATGAAAAGGAAAAAAAAAAAAGGGAATTAGAGAAAAAAGAAAGGCAAAAACTAACAAACAAAAAACAAAAAAATGAAAATAGCAGACGTACCTAAAAAGAGATAAAGAGCAAACTAAATGGAAAGGGAAATGAAAAAAAAGAAGGTATTAGAAAAAAAAGAAAGAAAAAAACAAACAAACAAATGAAAAAATAAAAAACAAAAAATGAAATTAGTGAAAAAAAAAGTTTCATTAAAAGAAAAAAGATTATCATAAATAGCTGATAAATAAATAATAACTGATAATATGCATTATACATGTAGCCGAAACCTTTTCACGTAATTTTTGGCCAAATTTTTAAACTTAATTTAAGCCAAAATATGATGAAAATCAAACCTAAGATTTAGCTGAAACTATAAAATGAATTCTTAAGAGTTTCGGCCAAGTTCTAGTCATAATTAAAGTTATTAATTATACTAAAATTTTAGAGATGCCGAAACTTCAATCAGACCTCTGGGAGTTTTGGCTACATGTTTAATATGTACATAATAATATTAATAAATAATATTACACAAAAATTAAAATTTTTGAGGATGTTATAAATAAAGCATATAACAGGTTATTACATATACATTTATTCTATATTTAAAATATAATATTGTAAATATAATAAAACTTTATTTTTTTTATTAAATATAATTTATACAATAAAGTTAAATTATTATAATACATCAAATCTAAGGAAAAAAAATTTATAAAATATATTACTATATATCTGTCTACTTTTTTTTAAATCCAAAGTTCAAATCTAATATTTGAAGAATTCCAGATTCTAAAGAACTTAAAAATAAATAAAGAAATGTGTTAATAAAAAATATATTTCTTTTAAAAAAAATAATAAACAAGAAAAAATTCAAAATAGTATACCTTTGAAATTCTGTAATATTATATCCTAAAAAATCTAAAAAAGAAAAAGAAAATAAAATATTAGTAAAATGTTTTATTAAAAAAAAACAAAGTAGATAACCCCAACAAATTAGTAATGTTTCTTTAACAAAAAAAAAATCATATCTTTCCTGATATAAACCTTTACAATCTAAATTGAATTTAAAGCTGAAGTTTTAATCTTTAAAGTCCAAGTTGAATCTAAATCTATAAGAAAAAAAAGAATATTACATTAGTAACATTTCTTTTAATACTTCTTTCCCTTTACTTTAAACCTATTTTAAAGTTCTATATTCAAAGATCTGAATCAGAATATTGATAAATGTTTATTTAATAAAAAAAAAAAAAAAAAAAATTTTTTGAAGTCTTACATTTAAAATAGGAGTTCAGAGTCATATTTTAGTTTTTTGAAATTTAAAAAATAAAAAGAACATTAGTAAATATTCATAAATAAAAAAAAATAATAAAAAATAAAAAAATTTTTGAAATTATTATCTTTGAAATAGGAAATTCAGAACTTACATTTCAATTTTCAAACCTAAAAAAATACAAAAGAACGTTAGTAAACGTTCATAAATAAAAAAAAATGATAAAAAATAAATAAATTTTCAAAGTTATTACCTTTGAAATGGGAGTTTGGAGTTGTACTTCAGTTTTCTGGAACCTAAAGAGAACGTTAGTAAACGTTCATTTAATAAAAAATATACTTATTCTTTAAAAAAAAAAAAAAAAAAAATCTGCATGCCGCAGATTAAATATGAAGTTTAGAGAATTTACCAATTTTGTTCAAGACTTCAAAACCTAAAATTTAAAACAGTTAAATAATAGTTTAACTGAAGTTTATTAAAATAAAAAAATCAAAGATTTTTGTGTAAAGTTTTTAACAAATTTGCAATATTGGAAATTATTGCAGATTTTTTCTAAAAACTTTACTAAAAAAATTTGAAGAAAATTATTTGAAGAACTGCATAGATATTTATCAAAAATACATAAAAAAAAGTGAAAATCTGCAAATTTTGCAGATTTTCACAATTTTGCACCTCTAAAATTTTCCCGATATTATTGAATTATTTTATAAATCTTTTTTAACCAAATTATTCATTAAAAAAATTTAGTATTTTTATTACCATATACTTCATTATAATAAGTAATCAAATATTTAAATATATCATTAGATAATTTAACTTCTTTATTAATTTTATTAATCAGAATTAATAAATTGTTTAGAAATGATTTGCTACTAGTAATTATAATGTCCAATTAATGATAAAAGCTACTAATAATTCTAAACTTTATCAAATCTTAATTAATTCAAATTTATTAATTAGCTTCTAGTTGTCTGATTAAATAAAAACCAAATTAACAATTTTATAATTTTGAATAATAACATCAGGAAGTTTTAAACAGATGTATGAAGTGTAAACATACGCCATGTGTTGCTCAACACCAAAAAAGTGNTGCNNAACNAACCNTTTGTNAACCAATGTGATTAAAAATNNGTTGCGCAANACTTTTTTAGGTGTATAACAACATACAGTAAAACAACAGCAGTTTAAAAATGTGTATAACAATACTAGGTTAGTTAAAAAATGCATATTATTAGTTAAAAAACACATATAAAAATGTTGAAAAATGCATATAACAATACAAATTTTAGCATATATTAATTACATTTAATAATTAAAAGCATTGTTAATTGATTTTATTATGTTTAAACTATATTCNTTTATTAAAAATNTATTAAATTACAAATTNTTCCTAGATATACTAACTATGCTATACTAACTAACTATTCAATTCTAATATCCAAATCTAAAATCTATAAAAAGTAACTAAGTTTCACAGCTAAGTTGCGAAACTTATATTTGCGACTCCCAAAAACCCAAATTTCAGGAATAAACTGAATCTACAAAAAGAAAAGAAATGTTTAGTTAGAACATTTTTATACAAAGAAAAAAATGAAAAATGAAGCTTGTAACGAAATGAACGTTATGAAACTTACATTTCCGTTTCCATTTTCAGAGCTGAATCTACAAAAGAAAAGAAATGTTCAGTTAGAATATTTCTATACAAAGAAAAAAAAATAAAAAAATGAAGCTTGTAACGAAGTAATTCATTACAAAACTTACGTCTCTTTTCTAATACTGAATTCTCAGAGCTGAATTTACAAAAAAAAAGAAGAAACGTTCAGTTAGAACATTTCTATACTAAGAAAAAAAATAAAAAATGAAGTTTGTAATGAAATAATTCATTATGAAATTTACATTTTTTTCCAATTCCAAATTTCTAGAGCTAAATCTACAAAAAAAAAANAAAANATTCAGTTAGAATATTTCTTAAAAAAAACCAAAAAAAAAAGAAGTTTTATAATAAAATGAACGTTACGAAACTTACGTTTTAGTTTTTCAAGTTTAGGAGTAAAATCTACAAAAAAAAGAAAAAACATTCAGTTAGAATATTTCTTAAAAAACAAAAAAAAAATGAAGTTTCATTATGAAACTTACGTTCTGAAAAGAAAGTTTCAAAGTTTTGACTTCGAATTTCAAAACTTACCAGATTTCTAAGCTAAAATCGAAAAAAACCCTGATTTTACAAAAAAAAATGAAAAAAAAAACATTAATACTGTTTTTACTAATGATTCTTTAAGTAAATGCATCAGATGGGAATTTCACGAAGAAACTTCCATACCTGAAACAAAATCCAAGAACCTACAAGAAGAAAAAAGAAGAAACATTAGAAATATTTCTATTTAAGTTTTATTATGAAACTTACCGTTTCCTAATTCCAAGTGTCCAAACTAAAGGAGAATCTACAAAAAAAGAAAAAGAACTGTTAGAAAGTATTTCTAAAAAAAAAAAAATGGCAAGTTTCATGAAGAAACTTACCATTTTCCAATTTCATATACTAATCCAAAAGCCAAAAGAACCTACAAAAGAAAAGAGAAAGAAATGTTAGAAATGTTTCTAATAAAAGAAACCCAAAAAAAACACAGTAAGTTTCCCAAAGAAACTTGAAAAACTTATTGTTTCTGATTTCAGTATTAAATCAAAAGCATAGAGAAGCTACAAGAAAAAGAAAGAAACGTTAATAAGCATTTCAAAAAAAAATGAAAAAAATGATAAGTTTCACAAAAAAACTTATCATTTTCCCTTTTCAGTCCAGACTGAAGAACTCAGAAAATCTATAATAAAAAAAAAATGTTAATAAGTGTTTCTAAAAAATAAACAAATAAAAAATGGTAAGTTTCGTGAAAAAACTTACCGTTTTCCCTTCCCTTCTGGACTGAAGAGCTCGGAAAACCTATAAGAAAAAGAAAGAAATGTTAATAAGCATTTCTAAAAAAAATAAAAAAAAGGTAAGTTTTATAAAGAAACTTACCATTTTCCCTTCCCATTCCAGACTGAAGAGTTCGAAGAACTTATAAGAAAAAAAAGAAACGTTAATAAGCGTTTCTAAAAAAAAAACAAAAAAAATCCCATAAGTTTTGTGAAAAAACTTACTAGTTCCCACTTTCTAGTATTAGACTGAAAACTGAAAGACCTACAAAAGAAAAAAAGAAGAAACGTTAGAAATGTTTCTTTAAAAAAAAAAATAAAAAAAATGGTAAGTTTCGCAAAAAAACTTACTGTTTCTCAATTTTCAAAACCAAGTTCAAACAGTGATTAAAACTGATTTAAGGTTTTAAAATTAACTAATAAACTGCAACTGCAGCTTAATTGATAAATGCAGTGCACAGTTATTTTTTTTTAAAATAAACTGCAGTTCGTATCATGTAATATACATAATACAAAAAAAGTATATAATGAGTTTTTTTTTCATTTTTTTTTTTAATTTTAATTTTTTTTTTAATAATCTTGTGAAAAGCCCCTCTTCTATGGATAGGTAGAGGTTATTAGTACCTACAGGGGAAGAGTCATTACTGCTTCTTCCATCCATTCATAATGACAAAAAGAGAACGTATCAGTAGTGAAAAAATTTTAATTATAATTTATAAAAAAATTATTTTTTAATATATTTATAAGTAAATTCAAAAATAAATAAAATTTTAGTTATATAATAACTATTTATATTATATTAAAAAAATATTAAGTGACGTTAATATATGGGTATTGCATAACAGTATATAATGTATTTAACAACTGTTGGTATAGAAAAACGTGTATATTAACTGCATGTGTTGATCATAAACTCCAGTATACAGGTGTTTTACAATGTGTTGAACAACTGGTAGTGTTGATCAACACGTTTTTTGGTATATATTAACACCTCCAAAATTTCCTGATGAATTCTTAACAGTTCTAGACTTCTAGTTCAATGCAATATTAAGAATTAGAAAAAGAATCTAATATAGTACTATTTATCCTTTCAAATAAGTAACATCAAAACAAATATAATAAATCAGGTAATATGGTTGCAAATACTTTTTCTGTTAAAATAAGTAGGAACAAATCTATTAGTAAGTTCAAGAATACTATAAAGGCAAAAAAATAAAATAATTTTGCTGGTGTAAATGCAAATAAACTTAAGTTTTAGAAAGTAAAAATTCTAACAATCATAATGATCTTTTAGGCAATCTCTCACTTTAGAACTAAGTTGAACTTCTTACAACAAGAGAAATTAGAGACTACTGAATTAAGAAACTACTTAAGAGGTATATTCATATCTTAGTTGAGCTATCTGTATTAATTATATTAATTACCACTTCAAATTGTGAACAGAAATTACTTAACCAAGTTGTCTCATTGCAAATATTACTTAATAAGTCCATACATAATATATATAAAAATCTATCCATTCAGTTTATAAAACTTGTGATCGGTAAGCAATCTTCACTTTTTTTTGAAAATTTTTTTTCATTTATATATGTACTAATTTCATCCAAAAATATATGATTTGAGAGGCATTACAGATTTTGATATTTATTATTAGTCTAAAACGAATGAAGAATTTTAAGTAAATTGTAAATATTAAACATGTAACTCTCAAAGACCTAAAAAATTCCATATATATGATATGTTAAATACTAGTATTTAAAAATAATGGAATAGTATTCAACATGTTAAATAATAGTAAAAAATACTTTTTTCAAAATGATTAAGACCTTTATGAAATGCTTTAGCTATTTATATTAAAGAATAATCTTAAGTTTACTGTATTTATTAAGATACTCTTAAAAGTTTTTTCAAATTGGTTATTTCTAGCTTTACAGATTTGGTGAATCAGATAATCCTTTATTATTAGTATTTCTTATAAGTATAAAATTCTAAAAGATGATTCCTCTTAAGTAATATTTAAAAAACTTTATAATCAAACTAGAAGTTTATTTTAAGTCTATTTCAATTAATAGAAATGAGGCATTAAAATTGCAATATATTTATTTGTATCTTATTACTAAGGTAAATTTATATAAGGATAAGTTTGAACTTTAGCTAAAAAAACATATCACAGGATTTAATGATTATGATTTTACAATAAATTTACTCTAATTTACAAAAACTATTAATATGATAGAGTTATAAAGGTAAAGAATGAAGATTTTTATAAGAATATTACTTAAAATGCTATTTAACTTGAATCAGCTTTATCAAACCATAAGCATAAAATAAATAAAATTTTAGAAAAAGTTGTATTTATAGACAAGACTTTTGAAAATATTACAAATATAAAAGAATGGTATTTTATAAAATATTTACTTGATAATCAAGATAGACTAAGATTCAAATTATTAATAACTGATATATATTAATATAGAAATGTTGCATTTTTTTTTTGGATGATTTACTTAATGAATTATATATAATAATAAGAATACAAAAAGATATTGAAAGAAAATGCAAAAGCTGGAGAACACTTGAAAATAATAAAAAGAATAAGATCAATAGGTAATCTTGCAAAAAAATTAAGTTAGAAATAAATAGGATTTAGAATTAAAATATAATTTTATCATATATTATAAACACAGTTTTAAGCTTTGTATTTGTTTTTCACATATATTAATAAAAAATTTTTTTTGGCAAAAAACTGTAAAAATTTTTCATAATTAGTTAATATAACCTAATAGTTGTCTTCTTATATAGTATACTAATTAACTTTTAAATATTTTATATCTTATATAAAAAAACTATTAAACATATTATTTGAATTTGATGAACTTAGGCAAGAAACTAGACTTAATGCTAAAAATATGAGTTAAGATAGGAGTTTAATGGCAGAAACAAATAAGTTAGTGAAAGCTATAACAAATTTTTTAACTAAGATTAATAAACTTAATACCAAAATAGTAGAGCTAGAGAAATATAAGGTCTGAAAATACTGAATTTAAAGTTAGATTTATAAAGTTAGAATAGAATTATAGATAAACATAAGATAGTATAATTCTTGAAAAAATGATATCAAAGGTATCAGCTGTTGATGTATCTGGTTTGCCAATATAAATAAATAAGCTCAATAGTGAAGTAGAATAAGTGGATACCATGCCTAGTGATAATACCAATACTGAATCATTGAAAAATAATGAAACAGATGCTTTTTTGGGACGAGGTATATAAGAAAAGAGATAGTGATAAGATCAAGCAGAGGAAGTGGGAGGAGAAATTTTAAGCTAATACATTCCAATTAATATCTAATCTTAGAAATGGTATATTATTAAAAACATATGATACTAGCATAGAAGAAGTACCAAAGATACTAGATCTTATTAAATCTGATTAATAAGATGAAAAAGTTATTGTCAAGTTAGATAAAAATATAATTGTAGAACAGAAGTTAAAGCAACAGCTATACCTATATCAGTATAATCTGCAGTATGTATATTACTAGAGATGTATCTGAGATCACTAGGCTATGGCGCGTTTCTTTTTTTTCAAATCAGCATCACGTGAGTGGCTTATCCAAAAGTTTATATCATGTGTAGTAAGACAGAATATCAGAATATGCTGCGCAGATTTCATAGATATGGGTATATGATTGGCCGGTAGATCTTGCTAAATTGGCCAAAGATTTTAAGTTCTGGCATATTTTTTATGAATTTAATATCCCGGATCATAAGACAGGTATCATTAAAATGAAACAAAAATGAAAATTAAGGATTAGAATATATGATTTACAGATCCTCAGATGAAACGGTAAATTTTATTAGTGCATTCAAATACGTGTATAGGCTAATTACATATTATATCATCTTTGGAATAATATTTTATTTTCAATGTAGCCTCTTGTAATATTGTAGTATATATTTTACAGTGAATTAAAATATAAAAAAGAATAAAGTATTAAAATTAAAATCATAAAAAAACAGCAATTCCAGCCTTGAGTTTGTGTCTTTTTGAGTATTTTTCGTGATAAATTAAATCAGCTTAAGCTTGTTTTTTAGCTTCTTGTCAATCGGCAATACTTCTTTATTTACGGCTATTTAGCAATTATAAAAAGGTCTTATTTTGCTTTTTCTGGTTTCTTCTCATTTAGTTTGTTTTAATTTTTTTTGTTTGCAGTTAGAATAAGAGCAATTAGAACTATGTTTAGTACTAAATTACTTGATTATTAAGATCAAAAACTCTCAACGCAAGCCTTATTAGTCTTTCTTTAGATTTCTTTTATTTTTCTTTTTAATGATTAGGAGGACGAAATTGTACCAGCTTATCTTTTATTAAACCTTCAGTGAGGTATGTGGTTCTTCCAACCTTTTTAACATACAAGAAATTACCTTTATTACTTATAGAGGTCTTAATACTCTGAATTTGAATATTAATTCCAATTGGCACGTTTGGTATTTTTGGGATTTCTTGACAATCCCCATTAGCCCTGATAAAATTGTATTTTGTAACCTTAGCACATAAAGATGTATTAACCTATAAATGGTTAGCCAATAAATTAAACCAATAATAAATCTATAATAAATACCTTATCAAGCGTTTCTGGTTGAGTCACTCCGTCACTTTCCTTTCCCACTCCATACTTTACAGTTGACTTATTTATTTCCGCAGTATTTTGGAATAAAACTTCAAGCGTACTTGCATTTGGTGGTAAATTTAAATTACCATCACTAATACTTATTTCAGGAATAAGTTCTTTGTGAAAAGAACAATGATGTAATTCAAGAGCTTCATAACAAATAAACACGGGGAAGCCCTTAAATTTAGCTGGTAAGTGGTCAGGTATCTCTGGATCTATGAAAGCAACAATGGCTTCTTTATCATCAACCAATGACTCACACACAGAAGTAAATGAAACATTCTTAAATTTCTCCCAAAATTCATCTATAATTTTATCAAACAATTTAGAACGAGCAGGGTTTAAGACTGGAAGGATCTTACGTTTACCAAGATTTTCTGCTTTCTCTTTTTCTATATGTGTCATAATGTTCTTAGATGATTTTTATTGAACTGCATTTATAATACATCTTGTACTATATCTTGATTAAAAAAAAGCGGTCAACTAGACCTACCTTGATTTGATATCATTAAATATAGAGAGTCAATAATGATATGGGTAAAATTTTTAAGAGGTTGCACTGCCCAGTAATCACCAATAAATCCTTCGAGTTTCTTTATATTTTTATTCTTCATTTCTAAGGTAAGGTTTGAAAATTCATCTTTATTACTATCACTTATCCACACCTGCCAAAGATTTAAGTGATCGGTCTCAATATCATTCAAAATATCATTCCCTACCTCTTTAATTTTCTCTTTAATTTTCTTTTTAAAATTTTTGATAGAATATGTTGTGTTGGCAACCATAGTAAATTTATAATTTTCTTCAACATCTTGAAAAAGCTGACAATTAAGAGAAATATCAACCATAGTAAAAGTAAAGGTCCCAAATTTCGATTTTTTGTACTTAGGCATATTTGTAGTTATACGAATAAACAAGAAAAGATAATGAGGGGCAATTACTAATAAATATAAATTTTAATGTAATGATGTAATGTTATCATATTAATATCATAACAATGATTCATACGATATTACTTATTAGTACTAAATTAACGGCCAGGCTATTATAATTGCTTTAAGTAAAAAAAAAATGTAATTATGAAAAATAAAGTAATGTAATTTTTTTTATTAAAAATAAATATAAAAGAATCTTTTTTTTATCAAGATAACTATTGCTACAACAACTAATGATACACTAATAAGCTCGCTTCAATAAATTTATTCACTCTATCTAAACATGTTCAGTTTAATATCATTCAATTCTTTAGGAAGCATGCCATTTTTGGCCTTACCTGCTGTTTTTTTTGTTCGTTAGTGTGGATGATTTTCAAACAAAAAATTTCTAATGAACTCTTCACATGAAACTAGTGCAAATCTCACCGCAGAAATTAAAACTAAAGTTGCCAATAAACTTTCCTCACGTGTATCAGAAATTAGTGATAAATCCACTGCAGATTAGCAAAATTAAAAATGAAATTTATTCTAACTTCATTATGGAAATCAAAAAAATCAATTTACATGATGCTAGCTATGCTTTTGAGGCATAGAGAATTTTATCAATAGTCAATAATGTAACCACAAGACTTGATAATATTAAAGAAGCTTGCCATAATAATTTTGGCAATATTTCATTTAAATTCACTTCAATAAGAACCTCTATTGAAGCTCTCTAAAATAAAATAATCTAACATTATGCAATTGCCTAAAGACTTTAAGTTAATTTTGATCAGTTAAGTATAGTTAACTTTAAATTGATTACATAAAAGTGATAAAAACTCTTCTTCTGAAAATTCTAGTACATCATTTATTTTATCTCTTGATCACTATCTTAGATAAATTTTAAATTTGATTAAAAAGAAAGATACTATGGATTATGCATTTGAATCTGTTAAATGTGAAACTTGTAAACTTACTAAAGAAAATATTGGAAAAGAAACTGTAAAAAACTTTTATTATAGTGTAAAGGATCCAAAGTTTAGGATAATAATATTAATTATGAGATGGGTAGATAGTAAAAAATTGAATAGTAGTTTAAAAAATAATGAGAAGGAATCACCATATTATAGTCCAGAGGGTGGCAAAAAGTATAACTTTATTTTATTTCATGCTTTATTTCTCCCTTTAAATGTGACTCAATATCTTTTATTAGTTTTATTTTTTACTTAACCAACTAGCTCTTTCTCATATATTATTTCATAAAAAAATATAATAAAAAATTCATTTGATTTTTAAAATATATGTAATATGTATATTTATTTAATGAATATTATTACATTTGCTTTTATAATTTATTGTACCTATTTAATGAGAAAACTTGATTTACTAATTGTTTGCAAGTAAATTTACCAGAATTACTATCTAAATATATATATATAAAAAATAATAATTGGTGCCTTAGTTGCTTTTTTTCTTATGAATTCTAATTAGCCAATTATCTTATAATTTCAATAATTTACTAGTATTGAAAACTGCTTGATAACTGATATAATACAATATATATTATATAAAGTATTCTTACAGTAGATAATAGATCTAAAAAGATCTTAAAAATATTAGCCATTATATTATCTTGAATTAAATTTAACCAATTTATAATATCAATAAAATTATTTTTGAATTTTTGATAAATTTGAAAAATGATATTTTCTAGTATAAGTTATTAAAAAATTGCTAAAATTCACTAAAAATACTATAAATTAATAAGAGAATTGCTAAACATCGCCTGAATAATCATCGTCTGAATGATTGTTACCTAGATAATTATTACCTGAATGATCATTGCCTAGATTTTTTTCAAATATGTCATATGATTTACATCAGAAAATTTTTTCAGAAGATATATAGCGATATATATCTCTTTATCATTATTTATCGTAATAAAAATATTGATAATTAACGTATTCAGATAAATATCGATAAATATCTGT